>VWYP01022470.1:199998-212672 GCA_013400435.1 Pycnonotus jocosus
AGCCGCTCCGAGCCCCGCGGAGCCCCCGCGGCCGCGCCGCGCTCCGAGCCCCGCGCCGCGCTGCAGCCCCTAACTTTTATTTTTACAAGCTCGCAAACCCACCCAGCGGGCCAGGATCGTGCTGGGGAGGGTGATGCTCTGAAAAGTTTGGGATTTTTTAGGGCTTTATTCCCACGCCGCCTGAAATTGAATGGTTTCCGTAGAACATCAACAAGCGCCTTGAACGCGTGGCTGCAGTGTTACAGAGCGAGCCGAGCGGCTGCTGGCTTTCGGGCTGGGCTGGCTGCGGGAACAAGAGCCGCTTATTTTTCTGCCTCGATCGCCCGGTGCCAAGTTGAATCCGTGAGGATGTCCCGAGCCTTGTGGAGGCTGCCGGGTGCTCAGGAATAGCCCCGATGCGCTCTCGTCTAGCGAGCACCCCTCTAATAATGGGGCGATTTCAGATCCAAAGCCCGCTATCCTCGGTGAGACCCTTTGAAACGCTTCCTAATGGCAACATCTTGCCAGGCACGGTCAGAGTCCAACAGAGCCGCCGCTTCCTTGCGCTTCCCATGCAGTAGCTGGCATCCGTCTCCCGAGCGTGATTTCAAGCCGAGTACATTGGCTTGTGTTCTGCTTACTAAGCGCATCCGAAAGCACCCTTCTCTCCCTCTTCCCTTCTGTCTCTCTAATGCATCACTGTCTGTGTGCGGGAGTGTTTGGGGAGCCCGGGGGGGCTGCGATGCTCCCCCGGGGGTGGCAGGTGCACGCCCGCTGTTGCACTTTGCCGAGGAAGCGCCGCTCCCGTCCCCCGGCTTCAGCCGGCGCTGCCGGGTCTGGAGGCGGCGGAGGTGCCGCCAGCATCGCTAAGCGATGCTCTGGCTGGCTCTGCCGACAGCCCGGGCGCGTTAGAAATCCCCTGCCACCAGCACTTGTTAGTGCGTAAATCACCTGGCACTCGCTCCGCATAAATCACGGGCTTGTGTGCTGTCAGCGAGTTCCTTTGGAGCTGGGGTCTGGGACCTTCCCTGCCTGGGAATCCCGGGGAGCCTGGGCTGCTGTGACCGGACTGTCCTGTCCCTGTGGCGGGGGCTGGATCCTCTGCTCAGTCCAAAGTTGAGCTGAGTGTTTCGCTGGCTGCTTCCTCTGGGTACTGGCACGCTGTGCACTATTTTGTGCTTAGTTACATTTTTAATTGGGATTCCCTTCATCCCTGCCCATTGCTGGGACAAGAGCAGAGCTTGGAGGGTTCCAGAGGCAGCAGCAGGCAGAGCCTGGGATGCTGCTGCAGGGGTGAAGGGGAAGGAAATGTGTCCTCACCTGGTCGCAGGCTCCTGTGTTTCTCCCCCTTCCGTGCCGGGGTCTGCTCGGTTTCTCAGTAGCAAACCCCGGTGGTTTGGGTGTTGTAACATCAGGCCTTTGCGTGTCTCCAGTGTGAGCACAGCGCCTTGATGAATTGCTGCTCTTTGTTTCCTCCCCTCTTCTGACAGTGCCCAGTATTCCAGTCTTCCTACAAACAATGCTCTCTTGTAGTCAGGCAACTATTGCTGGCCCATTTTATTTTCTGCAGCTACAGTATGGATCCACTCCAACAGATAGGCACTCTAACACAAGCAACTTCTACTTGCACACTACTTCACTGTTCAGGTTTACTCATGCCTAAACATGTCAGCACTGGGTGCAAAACGTTTTCCCAAATGACAGAAGTCATGGTGTGCATTTTCCTTGTTTTGCTTTTGCAGGCACACAATGGGGATCTTACAGTTAGACCCACATGCAAGCCTGGCTTCTCAGAACAAGACTACACAGCATTCATCTCCCAGAACGTCATGGAAGGGCAGAAGTTACTCAAAGGTAAGTGGAATAAAAAGCTTAATAGCTTCTGCAATAACTGTATTTTCAGGAGGTGAAAGAAGGCTTAAAGATGCTGGTTTTGATGGTGAAATTGTCTGCAGAATTATGTTTGTAGGAGGATGAAGCACTAAGTGGTTTACCTGAGCACAGTTTTGAATACAGATGAATCATCCCAGGTCCGTGTGCTGTCTGCTCCAGGTGGATTGTTGCGCTGTGCGAGGTCATCACTTCACTCCTGAGTCTCCCACTCCCACCCTGTCTGAAGGAACTCTGCATCTGATATTTTAGAGAGTATTTTTATGTATGAAATTCAGAGATCCCTAAATTATCTCTGCTTTGAAATGGATGATAAAGCAGACGTTGTTGTTGGAAATGTGGTAAACAAGCCTACAGACATTCTGTTCACAAATGTGGCATTCATTTTCATTACTGCCCCACTGACAACATGAAAACACAGGCAAAAAGAAACTACCAATTAGCTTTATAGTAATTGCAGGATTATAACCACTTTTGTGACTGTAAACTCTAAGATGTCTTCGTAATCCAAATAAACAGTAGATTATCCTGTGTATTGATCTGTGTCCTTTTCAAGTGAAAAATAATTAAACTTTATATTTGAATGACACAGAAAAATACTTGATTCCATGAGAATTTTTGAAGATCAGAATGCTACCCCTTCCAGCACCCCAAGAAGTTGGGGAGCCCATCAGGGCTTGGTGCTCTACTCAAGGCTTTATAAACCCTTTGCAGTGTTTTCCTGGGTACATTCTGCTCACATGCATGTTTGTCTGCCAGAAAGCTGGGATTTCTGTCTTCCTCCAGAGCAAACACCTGCTCCGTTACTTTTGATTTTTCTCAGAAGAGAGGGAGGGTTGTCAGTGTTCTCTCTGGCTTCAGCAGAATCCAAGACTGGACATTTTTGCTCTGCATGAGCTGGCAATCACTTTTGTTTCGGTGCCCAGTTGTCTTAGTGTTGCTGTTCAGGAATTCTCTTGACTGGCCTGGCATTAATTAGCAGACCTTGGGGAGTTTATTTTTAGTTTGAAGGGTAACCAAAGAGGGAATTGAGATGGACAAGCTCAAGATTATGCAACCCTAAAGAGACCAAATACAATAGTTTAAACACTTTGTAGCAATTTTTCCCAAATGTACAGGCTTTACAGGTCAGTCTGGAAACTGAGTAGATTTCATGCTCTTTTAGCTTTGCAAATTATTTGATAAAAAATGTTCTCTGAGTACTGTAGAAAGCCATGTCGTAAATATATTTGCTCAGAAGAGTGGTTTTTTTGCAGTTTAGTGCTTGATAAATCACGCTGTGTTTATGGAGGTGGACAACAGGGATGGAGCAGAAGGGTCTGTTCAGAGGCATTAGATGGCTGTGACTTTCAAAACAGCACAGTGGCTGTCATTTCAGTTCTGCTTTAACTGATAATTTTTAAATATGAAATCATATTTACACACGCTGTCAAGTTGATTTGAATGAAAAGATATTTCTATTTGATTTTATCCTTTAGGGACCAGTTGTAGCTTGACATTAGTCATGGCAAACCTGCCTCTGATTTAGGGCTGAACTCACCCTGGGGACATTATATATCCATGCCCCACTTGTAAGATTCATGTCCTGATAACATTGTCACCAGCTCCATGATTTAAAAGCATTTTCTCAACAAAAGGAGGAAGAAAAAAAGTGCAAGTGCTTTGTTTGCTAATAAGTAAACTATCATCTTTGCACCTTTCAATCTACAGTCAAATACATGCTGTTGTTTATCATAGGAAGCAAATATATCTAATTAATTTATACAATAATGGGCAAGAAAATTCTTCTTCATGCTTGTGTTGTTCTTTATATATACTCTAGCATGTAAAATTGGTAGTTTTCCAGTTTAGGTTTAATTTTACTTCCTAGCACTTGATGTGTCTGAAGCATAAAATGTTTATCTCTTTTCTTCCATCTGGGTGAAGTATTGTACAATAGTTCAGACCAAAAATGGGTTCAGATTGCTTACATTATCATGTTTGATAGATTGACATATGTACTATTTCACACCATCTTACCACGCAAAGCTCTGCTGCCAGCTACCACCATCTTATTCATCAGCATTCAGTAATTCATCTGCAGGCCAAATGGGACTGTTTGCCTGAATTAAAAAAAAAAAAAAAAAAAGTAGGCAGAAATTCACCTGTCAGTGCTTTCATGGAATCTTGGGGGTGGAAAAAATCGTGTCTGTAGCTTGGATGGCTCTCAGGGGATTTCACAGAGCAAACATGGAGTTTTTATGGGTAATGCTCACCTTGTCCTTAGGGAGGAGAGGTGGGCAGTCCTGGGACAGTTTATCCCTAAAGGTTTATCCATGAGAAATCAGGGAGCAGGCAGACCTCAGCATGGTGGTGAAATTCCTCGACACCATGGGGAGGTTTGGATGTTCCATGGTTCGGGATGAGCTGTGTGGCAATAAATAAACCCAGCATTTCCCTTTTAAGCTGTGCAATATCCGGCTCTCAAATGTATGCACTGTTATGAATGCATCAAAATGAAAGTGTTTATAGTATTCTAGGTTTGAATCAAGTTAAACAGAAAATGACTGCTTATAATTGGTTTATTCCAATGGAAATAGCTTAGCCTTAATTTGACAACAAGAGCTTTTACAGAGTCATTGTTTTATTATAAGTATGCCGTAAGCTATTAGCTACTACTTTGTGGTTCATCTTATTTGCCTGAGTCAGCTCTCTAACATGCTCAAAACATACAGATTCTAGCAGGAGCTATTTGTTACACAGTAATTAACTTGTTTATGATAAATGGATGGGAGAAATGTCACGGCATTTTGTTTTATGTATAAATGAAAAGCATCTGCATTCTAAAAATTTCATGTTAATTAGACTTAAAATAGTTTTCCCCAGTAGTGCCACAAATACCACACGCTGCACATCACTGCCAGCACTGTGGCCTGATGATGGGGTGGTAGCTGAGGTGATTTGTGGAGCCAGTGCCTTCCTCAGAAATGCCATCACTGCATCTCTTAATGAAAGCCACTGGGGTGTAATCTGTTATACTTTTGTCTTTGTTTTTGTTTGCAGGATAATAAACTTAGTCTTGATCACTGATGCATGATAATGTTTAAGATAGCTTCCTAAAGTATTTTCTCCTTTAGCCTAAGGGGAAGATCTCCATGTGTGCAGTATGGCAGAGGACGATTGCGGCACAGGGATCTTTTCCTCTTTGTTAATTATTCATGTTAACTTAACATGGTGAGAACATTGGTCCTCAGGGGTGGGGAGCAGGGACATGTGGGGCTGCACTGAAGCGCTTCAGCAGTGTCCCAGGGGAGCTGATTCCTGATGTGAACTCAGTGCTTGGGAGTGAGGAAGACCAGCAGCCTCGAGGGGAAGAAGGAGTAGGATGCTGAAAGTGGTCTGCAATATGATACTCTTGCTATTGGCTTTATGCCCTTTTTGAGGGTTTTTTTGGTAGTGTTTTTTAAGATTATAATTAATTTTAAAAAAAGGACATTTTTCAAGATGAGAATTCAGGTTGAATAGGCACAGTGTGGGGCTGTGGGACTACAAGCATGTGGAATGGAATGACATCAGGGTGTTGAATGCATGATTCCTCCAGTGTGGCTCCAGCACCTCTCAAACAAACCTAAACAAAATTCACAGCAGACAACTCAAGCAGATGGGAGGTACAGCCCCTTTTTTGTGTTTTCTGTGCATCCCTTCATGTGCAGTGATTGATGTTTCTTTGCCCACCCCAAGCAGGGGAACTTCACTTGTGTGGGCAGCCACGTTTGGGGACAAGTGCGTGGCAGCACAGTTTATTTTCATATGGGGAGATGAATAAACTCTGCCAGCATGTTCTGCTCTAAGCAAGTGTGTGAAACCAAAGGTAGCCAAGCTCATGCAAATGCATAAAAATGTAATTGCTTCCATTCTAGGATTTTTTACTAGCATGGTTTTTGGTTAAAAGCAGAATACATAAAAGCTTTGTTGGAATCCCTTTTTTTTTAAAGTAAGAATTCACTATGGAGATCATCTCTTGCAGGTTTTTAGAGGTAGGATGTTCTTCATGGTCAAAAGCTTTTTGTTCTCTCCACTGAGATTTCCAAACCTCCATCCTTTTTAGCCCTTGCCACATCCAGTATTAAAACTGGCTGTGGATACTGTTCAGAAAATACTGAGTGCATAAACCAAAGAGTCCCAGCATCCACAATCTCCCTGGGATAGTGGAAAATACTGTAAATGATGTAGGCTTCTCACTTTTCCTGAGTTTAGAGTCCAGAAAATCCCCAAGGGCTGTCAGTTTTGGCAGGATCTTGGTTCCCACAGGCAGGTCAAGGTGTGTCTCTGAACAGAATGTGTGGATGTCTCAGGCTTCCCTGCCCTGTGTCTTCCAGGTGATCTCTGGTGTGTCCTAAAGGTGCTTTTGGAAAGGGAGGAGCCTGAGGAGTGTTGGGATTTGTTCTGGTGTTTGGTGAGGTTGTTGAGCACCTCTTAGGGTTACTTGGTGCTTGCTGCAGCCTCCTGGAATAGCCAGTGCCTTCTCCAAGCTGTTCAGAATTGAAAAAGAGCAGAGAGGCTTTTCCATTCGTGTTTTCATTATTTTCTGCTCTGTGATTCTGCATGAAAAGCAATTCCTGAAGTTACTGTACACGTAATTAGCTTCACAGTTCCCTAATAAAATCTGAAAGTAGGAGAGCATCCACTGGGAACCCAGAACTTACCCTCACCTTTCTTCATTCCTTCCTTGGAGGAAAGAGAGGCAGACAGGCATCAGCTCCCTGTGTTCAGCTTGTACAAGCTCCAGTGAAGCTGCCTCTCACCAAACACTTCTCACATTGCACAGGACAGCTTCTTTTAAAGGCAGTTTCTCATGATGGGCATGTTGCAAATCAAAACCATCATTTCCATCACGAGTTCCAGGGGAGACCCCAGAAAGAGCTGCTGCAGACTGGGGAGCTGCTGCTGCCTATGTATTTTTAATGTTGTTCTTCAGATCCAACTTCTGACACAAAAATGATGTTTAAGATGACATTTTTATCTAAATAAAATTGCAGTTAATGAGACTGGAGTAGTCAATAACACTCTGTAGAGTTAATCCCCTTACACTGTTTAATAACTGCATATATTGCTTTCTAGTTCAGAGCTTTGAACCAAATTCCTCAAACCCAAGCAAAATTACATTTTTCTGCATTCTGGGGAGTTAACTGATTTATATCTGAATAAATCTGCTTCTCCAACAACAGACTTGAAGCTTCTTTCTTTTTTCAGGGATTTGTCTGTTAGAGAATTGTGCTGCTTCAAATTAGGCATTCTAAATAGCTATTAAGGAAGAAGATGAAACAACAATTTCTGTTGAATAATTTATTCATTTCTTTATTTATGCTTAGGCTTTTAGGAAATAAGCTGTGTCTGGAACAGTATCAATTAGTTATTTATTGTGAAAATACCTGTTGTTTTGAACACTAAGCTGATCATTTTAGGTCTTTTAAGGTTGGAAAATGTTAATTTTCGAGTCAGTTCTCTGTACAGAAATTGACTATCACTGACAGAGCTCATGAGCTCTGATCTCGCAGAGCAGATGCTGAAAGCATTCTGGAAATTACGGTTTTTTGCATGTGGCAATTGCAACTTATTTATTCTAGCAGTGAAATATTTTCTTGCCTAATTTCCATTGACCTAACGCCAGTTCTCATTGCCTAATTTCATTGATATTTATGTGCAGGCCTCCTTCTGCCTTAATTTCTACCCTGGAAATGAGTCTCATGTTTTTTTAGAGGGAGCTTATTTCATTGCAAACTCAAGCTGGGGAAGTACTTGGTTCCACAGCAGCATGGGCCATGTGCACAGCTCATAGAATATTTTAGCAATATAGATAATACTTAAAAGTCTTATTTGAAGGGCAAGAAGAGATTAAAACTACAGAGGATAGGATTTCATTGGAAATCTGCTGCTTAATGTTTCTCATAGAATGAATTTGAGTAACACAGGGAAAGAAGGGAGTTTCTGTTTCATTTGAGGTTGCTGGTATATTCAGAATTAGGGCCAGCGCTGTATCAAGTGGAATTTTTTCATTTTCAGACAAATGGAAATAATAAGAACTAAGGCCAGAAAATGGTGTTTGAAAAACAAAGACCAGTCCTTGCCTCTGGGAACTCCAGCTTTGAGTGGTTCGACAGAGGGGCTGGGATGAACCCGTGGCTGTGATTCCAGAGTGATTTCCCCAGGATCCTGATGATGAGCACTGCAGGAGGAATCTCTGCAGGCTCGGTGGAGTTGAGAATTGATCTGTATCCCTTTGTGTGTCAGTAAACCTTTGGTGCCCTAGCCAGAGATTCTGAAGAGGATTTGGCTTCACATTCCATTTTCCTTTTGGTGCCTATGTGACCCCCAGGGTTGCTTTTCCAGGTAAAACCCAGAATGTCCTTTGGCCAGCCCTGCCATGGCAGGGTTTTCTCACTGCTCAGGATGCCGTGATATATCCATTCACATATTTTGTTTCATATTTATTTATTAGTATTTCTGAAAGGAGAGGCTGAAAGAGTGCTGGGATTGTTTAGCCTGGAGAAGAGAAGACTTATAAAATTGTGTATAAATTCCATGTGAGAGTGTGTTCAGGTGCACAGAGGAAGGGCAGAAGAAAATGGGCTCCCAACACTGAAATGCAGGACATTGCTCTTAGATGTGGGAAGAAACTTTCAGCATGAGGGTTGTCAGATGCTGGAGGAGGAGGTTTCTCAGAGATGCCATGAAGTCTCTGTTCCTGGAGATACTTGGAACCCCCCTGGATGTGGTTCTGGAGGCTGCTTTGGCTGTCCCTGTGCTGAGCAGGGCTTGGGCAAGCAGCTCTGCAGCCTGCGCTGGGCTCTGACCCTGGGAAACACTTTACAGGTGAGCAGATGAAAAGACAGAGCGATGAACTGAGCTTTTCTTCAAACACAAATCCCACAGCTTTAAATAAAAACATTGTAACAGCCTGCAAAACATGATCGGTACTGGGAAATTGTGTTCCTTTAATTTCTTGGAAGCCCAACCTCTGAAGAGGGAATAATTGAAACACCAGGGACCAGCATTCAGCTGTTTGCTTCCATTAATGTCCAGACTTAACCTAGGCATAGTTTGTCTCCTGGCATAAGGAAATGTTAAACTCACATTGAAAAAGCACTCAGTTTACTCTTTTTTTTTTCAGTAGAATGAAAGAGAACATACGGATTTACTGTTTAACCCAAAATATTTGTGTTATAACCAGCTACTTCGCTTCTTTCAGGAGGATGTTTGTTTCCTAAGCAAGTTTTCTGTGACAGTGAAAAACGCTTGGGCTGAACAAGATCTCTCTTTGCCACAGGCCTGCGATTTTTCTTGTTTATATTCATTACCCCTAATTTCTTTGTTAATTTTGGACTGCAGTTGCACAGAGGGAGCGGGAAGTAGCAAATGCTCTGGCATATGGGCTGCACTGTCACTGGGAACACTCAGCCCTGTGACCCCAGGCTGTAGCATCCACATTCCCCTTTCCTGCTCCTTCCCAATGCAAAATTCTAATGATTTTTTTCTTTTTTTTTTTTTTTGTGCCATGCCCTCCCTGCTCTGCTGCCAGGGTTCTGTCACAGAGAGCCGGTGGCAGCAGCTCGGTGCTGTGCTGGTTGTGCTGCTCGCAGCTCAGCCCATTAACACCAGCGAGGTAATACCAACCACTCTGTGCAACACACAAAGCTCCTCCAAGGACCCTGAAGATATGTATGGGCCACCCATGAAGGAGGAAAAAAAGTAAAATAGATGCCTTTTCTGCTTTGGAATGAGCCAGTCTGTTTTCATCCATACCCAGAAGCGCTGCAGTCATTAAAGGCTATTACTGTGCCTATTATAAATCACAAATTTCCTAGCAGTTCAGAGGTTAGCCACAAAAATTACTTTTAGTCTAAAATTTTGTTAAAATGAGTTTGTCTCATAGTAATTCCAATCCTTATTAAAAGAAATTGTGTTTAAAATAATTATGAATGTAGCAGTTATCTAAAGATAAATAGTCAAGATTAGAAGGATTGGTCTGTACAGAGCTATGTATCAACTCTGTCTGTTAGTTCATGTCTAGAGAATCACAAAATGCAGGTCAGTGAAACAAATGTCTGTTACTTCACCATGTAGGAAGAAAAGCATATTGGAATTATTGGTATATGGAAAAAAACCAAACATGCAAGCTTGGGAAGATGGTAGAAAGTAAAGAAATTGCTATAGGTGGTAAAGTGCAAGTTAGGACTAGTTCAAAGCCTGAAATTTAATAACCTATTTGTTCCTGATGTAGTGGGGGTGAACAGATAACTATAAATGCCACAGTTCTGTCCGTGAGTCTCACTGATATCACCAAGAGCTGTTTGTGGTGTCACCTGAACCTGTGTATTGGTGTTTCCTGGACTCAGAACTCAGGCTGGAGGAGCTCAGGAGGATTTCTAGTTCACACTCCTTCCCCAGGGCAGCTCCTCTGTGACAGGTTTGTCCCTGATGAAGGCTCGAAGATCCATTGGTGGGGACCAAAGCCAAATCTATTACATTGCCACCCTTTCCTTCCTCTGAGTTATAGTAGAGCTCTCTTGATGCAATTTAAACCTGTTTTTATTTGTCATGGACACACAGAACAATTGCTGATTTTTTTTCCCCTCCCCCCAACACAATTGAAAATATTTCTTCTGCAGGTTTTCTAGGCTGAACCTCTCATTTGATGCTTTTTGTGTGTCGTGCTTGGCTCCCTCCTTGGAGCCCTTGTCTTTGTTACTAACACGATACTCCAGGTTGATGTGGGGCTGCCAGCCAAGTCTCACAGTGCTGAACAGACAGGGAATATTACTTTGCTTGTTTTGCAGGCACTACTCCACTTGATTTATCTAATGTGATGATTGCTTTTTTTCTTAGCAGTGTGATACTGTTGACTCATGTACAGCTTGTGATCCAGTATAACCTCCCACATCGTTTTTTGATGAACTGCTACCTACCCAGTCATTTTCTATATGTGTAGTTGATTAATCCCGCTGAATCGTGTTACCTTGCTCCTCTTCTGTTGAATTACAGCTTATTTTTGTGTTTTATCAGCAGCCTTATCTAACTGGTTTGGGTTGTTTTGAATTCTGAGCTCGACATCCAACAGCGTTGTACTTGCATCCTGCTTGTGTATGGTTTGCAGATGTAACAGGCATATGCTGCATTCCTTTATCTGTTCTGCTAATAAAGGAATGAACAATCCCAGTTCAAAACAGGCTGTGGCAGAGGCCATGTGATGGAGCCTTCTGCTCTGACCATGCACCATTAAAACATGCTCTGGGTAAAGTCATTTCAGTAACTAAAATTGGAATGGTGGCCTGGTGAACAGAGCCTTTAATGTCTTGATGTTGTCTGTTGGGATCAGTTCCAAATGTCTTCAGTTGTCAGTACTTTTCCTGACTTTTATGAGAATTACAAACATTGGGACCTTTGAATTTTCACCATCTAGAGACATTCCAGGTTAAAAGCCGAGGCTGGGTTCATGGAATTTCAATAAAATGCTGTTGCTGTTGGGGGGGAAGGACTGCTGGAATCCTCTGCCCACTGGATTGTTTAAATGCCCCAACTCAGCTGCTGGACCAGAGGTGTGTGCAGGCTACAGGACAAAACATTCAGGTTGGCTTTCCTCAGGATGCTGGAGGTCTGCTCCTTAAAAGGCATTTTTATTGCCAGAGCTGTTACTAATCCCAATGTGAGCTGAAAGAACAGGATTAAATTAAAGCTGAAGCAGTGTTGTACCTGGCTATGGAGTATGGGCTCTGGTATAATCTGTTTTCACTGCTGGCTGAGGATTTCCACCTTTGCTGTGTTCCCAATTCCCAGCTCATCTTGGAGGGTGAGGAAAGCAAGGTGTTCACCCTGCCCAAACCAGCTGGGTGTTGCACTGTCTGTTTTTGTAGATCTGTGTTATTCACAGAGATTTTAGGAGGCCTAGCCCACACTTAAATATTTGACTGTTTGGTGTCTCTCTGTAATTTTGCCCATCACACCTGTGTGTTTTGGTAACTGAGGAAAGGGAGATGCCTGCTGCTCCTTGTGCTGGAGGAAGGGACTGTCTCTGCTGAAACCTTCTGGAGCATCTCAGTTTAGAGGGGGAAAAGTGCTGGGCTAGAGAATTTCCAGTATTTTGCTCCCAATGAAAATCCTTCCCTGGGGAGAAAGAAAAAGTCATTGTTTCAGACCCTGTGGCCCTGCTGCTCGTCTTTTAGGAGCCTGATTTTGCTGGCTGGTTGCTCTGCTCCCTTCAAAACAGGTTTACACAATTACACATGAATGGCAACTGTTTTGCTCATGTCCATAAACCTTAAATATTTTTATTTTGTGCCTGAATTATTTTGGAAATTAAACTTCCACTTTCTTACCTTTTTATGGGCTTCTGAACATTTTTCAATTGGTTCAATGCTTCCTTTTGGTCCTCTGTAGAGGTTAAAGCAATGTAGGTAAACGGCATTATAAAAAATAAAGATTTTTCATATTGTTTGGATTTTTCCTTTGCCTGTGGACAGAATGGACAGGTTGAGGATGAAGAAAAATGTTTGTATGGTTGATAGGATGAAGGAGAAGCTATAGGTCAAGGCAAGATTTGGAGTGATGAAATATTCAAGGATTGCAGCTATAAAAAATGTTTGGATTGCACCCAAAGATTTCCCCATCCTCTTTTCAAGCTGCAAGAAGAGACCCTCGTCAGGAGCAGTTCAGTGATCTCTGGAACGCTAAACTCTGGATGCCTGTTCAAATAGCTGAATAGGAGATTGATTATCTCTGTGCAAAGTTTACTGAAAGATTTTTCTTCTTTTTTTTTTTTTTTTTTTGTT
>VWYP01022471.1:0-26140 GCA_013400435.1 Pycnonotus jocosus
TTGTTTGTTTGGGTTTTTTCTTCCTGATATAGTAGGGAAAGTAGAATCCCATTTCAAGTATGGAAAAATTCTGGTAGAACTAAAAACTAGGGTATATAATGAAATTTTTGAGATGTTCTGAAGAATGGGACTTTGATATTCATTTGCTTCCTTGTTCAGATATGAACAGAGAGGCGCTCACACAAAAATTTATGTCTCTTAATGGTGTAGCTCTGGGAAAGCTGTGGTATTCAGACTAGAGTCTTGGGTGATAGGAAAGAAAATGAGTATACATCACTATAAGTGATTACCCTGAACTGGGAAGTAAGGGAAGAAAAGAAGATTATTTTTCCCACCATCCTCCCAAAGTTAATTCTTCCCTGTTAAGCATGCACTATTTTTTTTGCAAAGATTTTCATGAGGTCTTTTAGAAAATCCTTGTGGCATACTGTTTTAGCATTCAATTTGATTTGATTTGATTTGCCATTTGATTTATCTTTGTCAGGATTTCTCTCTGAATAAAAGGGTCCACAAGAAGTCTTTCCAGGCTAGCATTCAGGTCCTGATATTTTCAGGGTTGGGTTTTTTTAGGTTGGTTGGTTGGTTGGGTTTTTTGGGGTTTTTTTGGCTTTTTTTTTTTTTTTGGTTGGTTGGTTGGTTTTTTAATTTTCAGGGTTAATTCAAAACCTAAAGGAAGTGTAAAGGTACATCCACATGGTATTGAAGACTTATATATATATATATAGTGACAGAATGAAAATGGTTTTGTCAAAAGATCTGGTAATGAAGCGGCCACATGGATTCATGTACTGATATGTGGTAATGTGCACTGGGCCAATATATTAAAAAAACCCAGAAATTATTTACATACTAGTATGAATTTGAATAGGATATACATTGATATGCAAATAGTAATCTAAGCCAGCTGATTGACTGGAAGCTAAGGAAAATAATTTGTTATTCACAGTGCTTTGGCACTGTATTTACATAGGCTTAATTTTAAGCACTTTGCAAACATTTCAGTCAGTTACAAATACTTCTGTATAAGTTTTTACTAGGGGATGAAATTTTCTTCATGGTAGCTTGTAAGGTGCTACGTTTTGAATTTGTGAGTAAGATGGTGTTGCTAACACATTGTAAAGCTTTACTTTACATATTCAACTGTCTTTATCTCAACCCAGAAAATTTCTCACTTTTACCTACTCATTCCCTTCTCCATCCCACTGCAGGGAGCAAGAAAGTGGCTTGAAGACATACCAGGTTTACACCATGTAAAAGAACCCCCCCCCCCAAAAAAAATACTAGGTTGGTAGAACTAAATAAACTAAAGCAGTATTTCCAAATAAATTTAGTATTACAGAGTTGTGAACAATGCAGTCAAGACACTCACCACTGCTACCAAGAGACAAAGAGAAAAGTTATCTTTATTATTAGCAGATAAGAAAAATAATGTAGTGTTCTTGCTCAGACTTACTTTTGTGCTACTACTTTAAAAAAACCTGCAAAAAACTTAAATTTAACAGAATTATCTTTCTTTTGACGCCTTAAATTCCACTATCTTCTTGTACTGACTTTGTGGTTTGAGTGTGTTGCAGCATTTGTATATATGCTCTGCCTTAACTACAGTACCACAAATAATCTGATCTACTACAAGAGAACCCCCCCCCCCAAAAAAAAAAAAATACAGGAGAACACTAAAAGCTTGAAAATACTTTCATTGTGTTCTTTTTCAGTGGCATTTTTGGAGTGTCTAAGTTTTGTGGTGTGGTGAAAAACCTGCAAATTCCAATTAACACAAAGGGAATAAAAGGTGAAAGATTTGAGAATAGAAATCTGTTTCATTTTGAGTTTTTTAGCCAATGAGTTTCTTATAAGTAAATGGTTGGCACATTGAGTTTATCTTAAAATGGACTACAGACTATTTTTATATCATGCTGGCAGTATTACCAGTAGAGGTCTAGTATGCCTGCTGCAACATTATTCAGTGTTAAAGTGTGAGCAAATACTTGCATAACTGTGATATGAAGTTTGGGGGTTAGGTTTCTATCCATGCAGCAAATGCTATTGTGGTAAAAATGACAGCTTTCCCATGTTTCCAGATTTTTGCGATTGCTCTGTTCTTCTCATCCATATGTAAATGTTATGAATGCCAGGCAGGATTAACTGAGGAGTTAGAACTGGATGGAAGCCCAATTACCTGATGCCTCCATCAAGTTAGGACAACAAAATCAAACCAGGAAGAGAGTTTTTCACCCAAAGGGTAGTTGGACACTAGAACAGGCTCCCCAGGAAATGGTCACAGCACCAGCCTGACAGAGTTTAAGTGTTTGGATGATGCTCTGAGGTACGTGGTGTGACTCTTGGAGTGTCCAGACGAGGGCCAGGGGTTGGACTCGATGATTCTGATGCGCATCCTCCATCTCAGCATATTCTGTGAAACCCAGTCAGCAGATAAAATGCTCAACAGAATGTTTCACATTAATTTCATTGGTTAGGCTTTTTCTTTTATATTACTTTTTGGATATACTGTTGTTGATTTTTGATGAACAGGTACACCACATAAACACAGAGATTATTGATCAGGACTAGGTATGCCAGGAAACTAATACACATAACTGACAGTGAAAACTTTGATTATGGGCAGCATGCTGGAACAGAAGAAAAGCACTCCTGCTGAGGTGTTCTTCAGTAGACTTGGCAATGCATAGTAAGTAAGCTTTAAAACGTTAAGAAAGCATCTAAATTAGTGTCTTGACTACAAGCAGCCCTAGTTATCTCATAGTTTCCACTGAATCACTTGATGCCTTCAACATTTGGGAATATGTCTCCTAATTACACAGCAAACTAGAAAATTTATTAATACATTTTTAAAGAAGACTGGAGTTGATAATTTCACGTTCTAAAAAAATCTGAAGCCCAGTTTTTTTATTGATTTCAAATGATATTGATGTCACTGGATAAGATAGTTTAGACAGCTAGTTTAATATTTTTGATAACATGTACTATTTGATCTCATGGCTGTTAAACTCCTGATGGAATTTTTTTTTCCATGATCTAGTACCTGTAGCAGTCTCACTTTTGTATCAGGCAGCTAAGAGTTTATTTTCAACTCCAGGACATGGTATGGGCAGGCATCCACATGCAGCAAATGCTCCATGCACTCTTAAAGCAGGTACCTGCTAGGTAAGAGAGGGTTGTCCAGCTGAAACCTGCAGGAGCCTGATGAAGCTTTTGGTATCCCTGTTACCCCCTGCATTTCTTTCCACTCTTTCCAATGCACTAATCTATTTCTCAGAATTATCTCTCAAGTGCCTCTAGCAAGCTGGATTGATTTTGAATGAGCTCAGATGTCATCATCTCTCCCATTAACAGTAAGGACACCATTCTCTGACTCGGGCTGTGGCAGATATAATCTATACAAGCTGCTTGTCCCAATCTTTTCTGGGAAAAAAACTTTATTAAGGTATAGAAACATGGAAAATGAGATGAAGCCGACACTCATGGTTTCTCTAAAGGCAAATCATGTCTGACAAATTTGGTAGCCTTCTATGACAGGGTAACAGTGTTGGTAGAAGGAAAAGAAACATATTTCATCCACCTGGACTTGTTAAAGCATTTCATAGTGTTTTGAACAACAGCCTTGTCTCTAAATTTGGGAGACATGGATTTGATGGCTGGACCAGTTGGTATATAAGGAATTGGCTGGATGGTGGCAGTCAAAGAGTTGCAGTTGCAGTAAATTGTCTCCATGTCTCAGTGGAGAACATGAAGAGTGGTGTTCCTCAGGGATTAGCATGGGACCACTGCTGTTTAACATTGAATTCTTAATACATTTTTAACTTCAGTGAGCTCTAGCATCCTCACTCACTACATTTCTTACTAGCCATAAGTCTCTCTCAAAGAAAGGAAAATTTTGGAACAAAGATTAGGTTAAAATGGTAGCTAAGACATTATAACTTAAGCTTTCTCCATCCCAGAGTTTTAGATTTATCATCAAGAAATTAATTTGCATTATTTTTCTTGTGTTCCTTAATGGCCCTCTTCACAGACTTGGAAACCCAGAGGTAAATGCTTCTGTATATTATTGCTTCTCTATTGGGTATTGTCACTCCATAGAAAATTCAGAGCAGTATTCAGACTTACTGTTCTACTTGGAACACTACAGGCATTACAACCCTGGAGGAAGTAAATTCTTGAAATACTGTCAACTTACCAACTGGTAAAATATTGTCAGTTTTTGTGGAGTATCAACCTCATATTTTGTAATTATGTACATTGTCTATCAAACTTTTTAAAATATAAATAGATAGCAAAAGTATTTGTAGTACAGGATTGGAATATTTTAAAATTTATTTTGCATGTGGTAAGTTATTTTACATGTATGAATAATTCTAAAATTTGTAAGCCTCTACATCAGAGTCTCAAATAGAAGGTGATAAATCCAGCTACAGAACTAATGTATAGAAGGGTATCAATGACAGAAGACAAAGAATACGGAAAAGGAGTGGATTTTTAAAATAGGTGTTGTGAAAGGAAAGATAGAGAGGAGAAAGGAAGCTGTGGAAGAAACATCATAATGAAAAAGCTGCTTGATTTACCTGAAGTTTATGACAGCTGTTTAGATTTTAAAAGGTTGCTTATGGTTGCCCAGAGTGGGATCTGTGTCTTTTATGAGAACTAGCAACACCATTCTAGATTCAGCACACTAAACAATCCCCACCTTCAAATTTAGATGGGTACATATGTTAATTCATAACCATTTAAGTACACAGCAGTAATGAGTTTCCTGCTAGGTTAATTTGTGTCATATTCAGTGTAAACACTTGATATCTGCTGGTAATCATTGTATAAAAGCCTGAACAACAGCATGATATTTCTCAGGAAAGTTCTTTAATTATCTGGGGAAGAGATGATCATTAACACCTTATTTGGTGTTTCCTTGAAGTAAGCAGAACACACGCTTAAAAAAAAAAAAAGAAGAAAATAAAAACAGTTTGGGAACATGTCTGTTGCAATATAATTATTCATGTGCCAGAAAGGCTCTTTAATAACATGGTGTGAGCTGCCTGAGACAGCTGGCTGAGCATCTAGATTGCATTGGCACTGCTTATTAATTTGAGTGTATCATATGGTAAAAATAAGGCACAAAGTATTTAAAAGTCAATTTTTTAGACTTAAAAATTATATTGAATAGTTGTAAAACCTATCATCTAACTCTGGGTGAAAGCACTTCGTAAAAATGTATTTGCAGTTTAAATGGTTGTACATGTTTTCTGGATTGTTTGTACTGGATTGATGATACTCTGTTCAAACTTGGCTTTTTCCCGTTGAAAGTGGTGAACATTTTCCTATTGATTTTAACTGGAAAATGCTAGACTTTCTAGCACGACTGCCCCTGTGGAACACTTTACCAAAATCAATTAAATACTGTGAATTCAGTTAAAACACTGTGTCGAGAATATTGGGGTTTTCTATTTAACACAGTGCTTTAAAACTTAATAACACATAAAACACATTTGAGAGACTATTTCAGTAATGTTATTGATATTTTGTTGTAAAATATTGTTGTTTATAGTGGACTGTTATTGTCTGTGATGCAATCAGGTAATGAAAGACTGCAATTCTGTCATTCTCCTCTTAGTTTAAAGTAGAAAACCTGAACATAACTGTATTACGCCATCTATAGAGAACACCATAAAAAAACCCTTTAGAAATGCTTAAATAACCTTAAATGCATGCAGTTGGAGCATTTAGTTTTAAATTTGCTTTTGAAGAATGGGAATGTAATTCTAGGTAGGAGAGCTTTCCCAAAACTTTTCAGGACACCATTTGCATTTTGTCATGCAGAGGTGAGAAAACTGTCATCCAGTCCCAGACCAGAGAGTGAACATTTTTGAAGGCAATGAGAGGCAGGAAATTACTTGCTAGAAGAAAAGAAACAGGCACCCATCATGGTAGAACAGACAGTGTATATACAAAGGGAGAACTTTGGAAAAGGAAATTTTAAAAAATATATTAATTAAGGAACAATTATAACACATATATAAATGTGATCTTTCCAGCACTTAATCAGAAGTTGTAAATAATGTTATAAAGGTGATGGCAAAATGGTGATAATGATTCCTTATTGTATCCAGGAAAGGTCTGTTGCTTTTGGTGACTACTTTCTCCATATAAAAAGCCAAAAGATATTGGAGGATGTCAAAAAGCAATCATCATCACCATCTGAAAGAAGAAAAGATAAAATCAGGCTGCAGAAACTACAGTGTACTGTTTTTGTTGACAGCTCCTGACAAAATCTTGGCCAGATTTCTTATTGACTGTGCTGTATGCCATGTCATCTGTTATGTTCTGCCTGATGTACATTCTGTGACTTCAAAACCAGTGATGTGCATATCAAGTGTTATTTGATGTGTTGTCAGCAGCAAAAAAAAAAAGTAGACAACATGTTGACAAAAACACCCAGCACTGTGGGTAGACCTAGCTAAGGGCAAGAAAGTTTTAGTGCCCAAGGGACTTTACTGATGTCTTGAACTTGTTCCCTAAAATTTTGATTCTTGCTGGGAGTTATGTATCAAGGAAATCACTGAAAAGCTAGTGTAGCTTGTTGTATGAAAGAATGAGTATGTTGTTTAGGAGAATAGATGCACAGACACCTGTGAAATTGATATCAACAGCTGGAAGACTGACAGTAGAGTATCACAAAGCATTTGGAATAGGAGTAGCTAAATCAAATTTCAGAAGCAAGTTGAAGATGACATTCAGTAGAGGCAAAAAATATCAAGTGCAGCTGGCAGAAATTCCAGTCTCCTTCCACTACCTACATAACCAGTGGAGTGACTCTTTGAACTTTTTTAGCTTGAAGATGAAACCATTGCAAAATTTTCCTAGATTATGAAAGACAAGTGTGGCAAAAAAACCATGCATGTCATTTAAAGAATAGTTGAATGACATTTAGGTGAGTGACTTGTATAGAAAGCAAAGAAAAGTTTGAGTCCTACAAAGCATCTGTTAGTGAGTTTGAGTAGCTTCTTCTAACGTAAGACTTCAGTGGAGAAATTTGTGGGATCAAGGTATGAGGAATACTTCCAGAGAAATAATGCAAATCCGGGTGGTAGAAAGATGGATCAAAGAATACATGTAATAGCACAGTAGATTCAGATGTATAGTTGCAGATAATGAGAGCCCCTCGATGTATTTAGAGGCTGTCATTCTCAGAAGGACAAAAAAAAAAAAGTCTGCCTGATGTGTGGCAGTTGTACTTCTCAGCTGATGGTGTTTGTTGCCTAGCAAATTTATTTGTTTGAGAATGGCCCACTGGTGGTGGATCCTTTGCAAACCCCCCACAGTGATGCTGCAGAAGGAGTAGTTACAGCCTATAGATGATATCCCATTAGTGTTCCAGTCATGAATGCTATTGTGAATGACTGGTAGCTCTGCACTTGGTAGTGTAGCTGTGCTAGCATACAATGCCTTTGGGGAGGCCTGCTGAAAATTAGGAGCGATTGCTACATGACCTTAGTGGCCTATGGTGTAAAAAGGGATATCTTAATAATGAAAGGGAGAATAAAACAGGGAACAAAGCTTATAAAATAGTAGTTGTGAAACTGAAGTCTCCTCCTTCGTGGTTTTAGAGGAAAGTGTTCAGTTTCACTCTTGTTTACAGACAATGCTTTCAAGACCAATGTCAGAACAGTGAGAACATTGCTTTGAATTGTATTGAACTCACATGAGGTTGGTGTGAAGTATTACTACAGATTTGTCTGTTTAAACACATTTTCCAAATATTTCTAAATAAGTAGGCCTTCAACTCTGCCTCATAGCCTATTTAAAGCTATTTATCTTAACTAAATATATTGCTCACTATTTGGGCAGTGTAATTAAATTTGGGTTAGATATAGGGCATCATTATATCATAATTTTGAAGATTATCATATATTATAACCACACAATTATTTTTGTAATAAGATGAAATTATGGAATTTGACATAGAAATAGATATCTAAAACCATAGAATTACAATAACGTTTTTTAAATATATATAAACTTATTGAAATTACAGAAGTTGTCAGAGCTTAAGTTACATGACAGTATTTTTCTGGGCTTGTTTTAAACACATATACAAGCAAAGAATATTTGGAAGCATATGGATATTTCAAACAAGGTTTACAAACTTTTTTTACCTCAAAATCAATAAATTTTGTTGGAGAGTCAGGCTGGTGTTTTCTTATGTCATTTGAGGCATCTTCAACAGCACAATCATACATAGCAGCCAGGGTAGATGGATATTTTACTCTTTTTGGTTTCAGATTTAAGGCTAGAAGTATGTATATGCCATATAAGTATCTATAAATTAACTGAGGAGCTTTTGCATTCTGCACCATCTGTTACTGCCTACTTTCCTGTTGCAGAAGATACAAACCCTTTTTTACTCTCCACGGATTTCCTAGAGATCTCTCACAGTCCTCCAACACCTCTTCATCTAAATAGTGCCTGCTAGTAGTTTTCACTGAAATCACAACTAGATATAAGTCAAATGTAAGCATAATCCCAAGACTTTCCTTTCTAAATTTCTGACACTGTGGTTTAGGGAAGAATTCAACCTTTCCATTCCTATCACCTTGTACAACAAAGTGAGTATGAAAACCAGACATTTTTATTGACCTTGGCAGGTAGGATAGAATGAAATGTAGACCTTACAACCAAAAAAGGACCAGGCAAGAAATTCACACGTTGTGCAAAACCAGCTCACCCACAGAAATGCCAGGGCTTCCTCCTTCCTCTGACTCAAACAGATGGAAGGCTGCAGAAGCCACAGAGCCAGATAACCTGTCTGTGGTGACAAACCTGTAACCTGTGGATCCTGTAACCCGCTGATCTGTGGATGGGCTTGTGATATGTGAAGGCAATTATGTGGTGGTTTATGTGGGTGTCTTTTTAATTCTTATTAATTCTAGTTAGTTTGTTTGGCCCAGGAAAATTCTGGTTCTGGAAACCTTTGCATTGTTTGCATGGGGAGTAATCTCCAGAACAGAACTAGACCTGCACATCTGGCTTCATGATTTGGGAAGGACAACAACTCCTGAGTTGTTTCTTACAGTGTTAATGGGTATCTAAATCTCACATATCAGTTCAGCATAATAATTTGATAGTTCTGATATATATAGAAAGGATCTGACCTTTCAAAGTTCAGAGTGCATCCTTCAGCAACCAAGTGTCTGGGAATTCAACATTTTTAGGATCTCACTGAATCAAAAAATATTCTAATCTCTTATGATTAAAAGTGTTTAGAGGTATGTCCTTGCCATGTCCCAAATTGTTTATCCTGTTGTATTACTACAGAATTAGGGAGAAGTGAGAAAAAAGCCTAAATCATTATTTTTTCTTTTCCCAAGAATCCACAGTCAGTACTTAAAATTAACTTGAGGACTGTCTGGTCCTCAAGCAATAAAGCAATGTTTCTCCCTTTCCCTGTCAGGTTACAATTTAAAAATTAAGCTATCAAAAATAAAATTAAAAATCCTTATTTACTTAATTACAAGATACCTTTTTGTGTATTTTTTTTGCTTGCCTGTATTAAAAATATTTTTAATGCAAACTTATTCAGTTTGAAAATAAAAAAATAATAGGTTTCCACAATGAATTTTTTTTTCTCTAATAAGAGAAATTACATCCCTAAAAAGTCTAGTTGTCCTGTATATACTCATCACAAATTCAGAAATGAAGTGACATCCAGTTAAATAAAAGATAAGTTATATGCTTGGAATTTTCGTTTCAAGACATTTATTGTATCTATAGTTATGCATGTCTTGGAAAAAACCAAACAAACCAAAAAAGAAAAGAAGCTTGATTTTATAATAGCACTTTATGAACTGGCACAATTGTAACCTTGTCTGTTACTAGCAGCTGCTGAAAACCCTGCCAATATGTGCTAAACAAGAGTAACACCACTATTAAGATCTCTGGTTATTCCAGCATCCCAAAGAAAAACTTAAGGCAATTTCTACATAAAAGGCAGTTTGCATATTTTATTTTGCAAATATGATTGTGGATGTATGTTTAAATATGTTTAATCTAAAATGGCAGCCTGTCTGTGCTGCCTTCAAAAACTCATTTATAAATACTTGCCTTCAGAGTGAGGTTATCTACTATCAGGCTGTCAATATCTGAAGTTACTGCAGTAAAATTTAGAGTAATAACCTTTCTTTTTCAAGGAAAATACGACAGGTGAGTGTTAATTAAGTGTCAGGGAAGAATAACTTCAGCCACACTTGAGCATTCTTCAGTCTACGATGTCTATGACTTCTGTACTTCCATCATTACATTCTGTCTTATCAATCATCTTTTCTGCAGCTTTCTCTGGGGGATTAGTCAGGTGTTGTGCCAGCTGCTGAATGCACACATGGGAAAAAAATCTTGTTCTATGGGAGTCCCAGACTTTATGGAAGCATATGTAAATTACGTTCTGAATTAGGACCCTATATTGAATGTGTGTAGATATGTACATACAATAGCAGTGAAGTATTCATATATTTTTATGAGCCTTTACAGGCTTGTTCATTAAACAGTCTTAATTTTTTTATTTTTATTTTTATTTTTTAACATTAGGGAGATCTTGAAACATAAAATCATCTCTGTTGAACTAAGGCTTTTGGCAATAGCATTTGACAGCCGGTATTGGTAAGGGAAAAATACTCAGCAAACTGCTTTGAAATTATATTACAATGTTTTTTAAAAATAATTCAAAAAATTCCTAAAAGTAGATCCTTGAAACTAAATTTGAGTGAAGAGTTATTTTTACAGGGATCTAGCATACATTTCCAGCGAACAGTACGAAAATTGCCAATTTAGCCTAAGGGTTAGAAATATCTTCTATTGATGTATTTTCTGTTACACTTTCAGACTTTAACTGACCCATGTTTTATTTGGGAAATTGATATTCATAGTGCACACTTCCCAGGAATTAATTAGAATAGTGAAAGCTCTCCAGACGTACTGAGTATTCTTGAGGTGAAACTACTCATAATACAGAGAACTACCTATTTGAAAATTCAAAACAGACCAAAGCATTAAGCTGAGTACTTAACTTGCAGGTAAGACAAATAAGTAATATATAAATATATTAATAATAGCACTACATGCATGTGCTGTATCAATCAAGAGTTATTGATACATTTTAAAAATGTTGGTTTTTCCATCAAAATCACTAAAACTTTTGCATGAATACTAAATATGCCAATCCCACCCCCAGTTTAAGTCATCCCCAAACTATTTATGAATCTGTGATGAATTTGTAGGAAGGCATCAAATGGAAATAATGGGAAGCGGTGATAAAAGTGAGCTGTGGGAGGTGTGAGATAGCCATGAGATTTAAAACTGTGCCTCCTGTAGGAGAGATCACTGTGCATGCCTTGCAGAGTATGCTAGCTACTAAAATAGTTTGTAGAAGGGAATCTCCTCTGATAGGTATTTTCTGAATCTGATGCTCCATTTTCTTCTCTCTTTTTTTTCTTTTTTCTTTTTTGTTGTTGTTGTTGTTTTGTTTATTTGTTTTCTTGTTAGTTTGCCTGTTTTTAGTGTTCCAGAAAATATATTTTCTAAGCAACATCATTTTGGAGAAGCTTGTTTTAGAGGAGGAATAAGAATGCTAAGTGATTTTTTTGCCTTTTTTTTTTTTTTTGATTGGCAGACAAATAAAAATATTTGCTTGTGTAGTAAAGGTGGTGGTTTCTAATCCATTGTTTTATATAGCTGCGCTCCTTCAGAGGCAAATGGGGGATGGAAACAGACTGTGATTGATTTCATCAGTACCAAGGGCTCAAGAATAAAGCTTGTAGTGCTGACTCTTCTCTAGGTGTACAGACCACAGAAAAACCATTACTACATTGCCCCATTTTTGTCAGACTGGAGATTGCCATGGCCACGGTATATGAATGCTTCACAACTGCTAATTAATTTCTTTTCACAGGACTCTTGAGATAGCACAGTTTCCTTGTCCTCATTTTCTAGAAATGGAACTGAACTACAGAAGATGTAGATGCTTTGTTCAAGGTCACAGAGGAAGTTGGGACAGAACTTGGAATAGAGCCTAGCTCAAAAATTGTGCCTTAACTAATATATCACTTCCCTCCCCCTGAGGTATCTATGCAAAGGTAGTCACAACACAGCTCTTGGTGAATCAAAACTCCTCCACAAATAGCAAGCAAAATTTGAAAGGTTTAGTTTCAGTAGGAGTCTCACTATTTCCTAAGTAAAGGAGATAGTGTAGAAATGTTCTTTAGGAATATTTTAAAGTATCTACCTTAAACAAATTAAATCCAAATGAAATCATAGAGGGATTTTTTGTTGGTCATGAGTTTGTTGGAGGTTTTTTTTGGTGGTTTTTTTTTTTGGGGGGGGACGGACGGTGCATTTAGGATTTTAGATATTTGTTACCATTTTATCATTGATGTTATAGTGTGGTCAAAGACTTAGCCTCATTTTTTCTTTTTACTTCCTTAACCAGTTATTCTACTGTGCTTCAGTGTTTAGATATGCCATCTAAAAACATGTTTATCCATTGAAAATTTACAAGCAGATTTGTAGTTGGTCTCTGGAAAGCCAAAAGGAATCAAAGTAGATTATCATAGGAAAATAAAAGTTTTTCATTGCCTTTTCTTTAAAACTAGTTATGTTTTGTGCTTCAGCTAGATCCCATAGTTTTACACTGGAGCAAAAGAGATGAGGATACTGTAAAGATATCAGATTGTTTTTCAACAGTGTCTAATGTCTGAAACAATTTCATTATCAGGGAATAACTGGACTGAATGCATGCATCCACACTGAAGGTCCATTTGCAGTGGCTGGAGGTCTTCTATGTTATATTATAACAATTATCTGGTTTCTAAACAGACAATCTGAAATTTGCGATTGAAAATTCTCGCTTTCTTGTAAAAATCAAGTAAGATTAAATGGATGGAAGTATTTTAATGTGCAAAATTATTAATAGATTCACTGTAAAACTAGTAGCCTGGTCAGGATATTTTCAGGGCTACCTAAAAACAGCATGTAAAGTGATTTTTTTCGCCTTGCTCACTTAATGATGAATTTCACTCCAGTTACTAACGAAGGCTCTAAAAGTTGTGTATACTTTTATCAGTCATTTGCACCTGTAAATTCCTGAGTGTCTACAATAATTTTTACTAAAATCACTCTGTTGCTGAGAATTTATCTAACATATCTCAAAAAAACTTCTGTCTGACTTGTGGCATTATAGATACCTTGTGTCTTGCCCAAGGTCTTCTGAAAAGTGAAACAACCTTCAAAAAATACATTTATGCTGGAAATTTGTTTGATAAAAGATGATGAAGTAAAACTTTAGGTTTTTAACCAATGAGTTTTCATAGGGACTTTTTAAAATTAGTTACCTTAACCTTATTAGATCCAATCTTTGTATTATGTAACACATTCGGCCCCAAATCCCCTCATAACCTGTTACTTTTCCTATTGATCAAGTGTTTCTCCACAGTGGTTTGTACAGTAAGTGCTGTGCACTGGAGTCATCCCTGTATTTTGGAGTAGATTGAATGAGACAGGGCAGCCGCTGCGGGTCAGATCTGCTGGGAGAGCTGCCTTGTCATAACAAGCCGGTTTCTCAGGAACTTACAGCAATGAATTTCACAGGCAGCCAGCTCTAGCAGCTGCTGAGCAGACTAAATATTGATTGGAAGGGAAAAATGAGGAAGATGGTGACCTTCTATTCAGAGTCTGACAAAAGTGTGGTCGGAATGATGCTCTTGCTAACGCAGCACCCTCCTAGTTATCCTGCACAGCAGCGGGACTCTGCTGTGCTTCCTTCCTGCCTCAGATCTTCCACTGCTGACTTCTGACATCAAGTCATTAACTTTGTTAGCCTTGCTCCTCCCTTGGAGTTTCCTAAAGGAAAGAAATAGAAATTCTTCTCAACTTGAGCCTCATGAAAGTCATGAGAGTCATTTCCAAGTGTAGTCAAAATGAAACTCCCTCAAGCCTACCTGTATTTTCAGCAATTAATGGGGGAAGTATTTACCATTCAAAAGGCTTTTGCTGTTTGGATTTCCTCCAGTTCAGAATCAGCTCTATCAAATTGGCCAGTGCAATTTATTATCTCCTCAGGGACATTCAGCTGTCCCAGCTAACCTTTCCCAGAATAGATCCAGCTGTGTCCTTCTGGACAAAATCTTTCCACTCTCCTAAAAATGCAATCATTGTAAGGATGTCCTCGACAGAACTATTAAAGATACCCTCAGGCCCAGCTCTGCATTAATGACCTATAGCTCATGACTTCCATTTCAACTGTATATATTTTGATGTGAGGGTTAAGAAGGATAGCATAGGTTAAAGTATAGCAGCAAGATGCCCAGGGAAACAAAAGTGCAATTATTTCGTAAATGGCAATTCAGAATTAATGGTCCAGGAAAATGACTTTGCAGAGAAGTTCAGCTCCCATGATTTTATTTGGAATTGACAGCAGTTAGAAGCCAGTCCATTACATGACAACAATGCCTTGTGTTTTTCTTAGCATGTTTAATCTATAGATCCTGAAATTTTTCTATGTCTTGTCACAATTTTGAAAATGCTGGCAGTGACAAATTTGGTAATGAAGAAATGAGTTTAATCTGCTTGCTCAGAATGATGTGTTCAGCTGGTGGCTACTAGGTGAAATTGCAACAGAGGCATCCTTGTTCCTTGGTGTAATATCAGTTTATTCTGAGAGGTACTTCACTGATTGTGCTTTGAGCACCAGTGGTGAAAAATTAAATGGATGATAGAAGTCAATGTTTTCAGGAAGTGCATTTTGCTTTAATTCATGTAGAAGTTCTGTATGAAAATATATACAAGAGAGAAAATAACTTCATTGAAAGAATATATTAGAAAACATGACAGAAAGTGAAATTGATTTACCCAGGGGATAAAAAGGTCATATCTAGTAGAAACATTTCTATAATATTTAATGCAATTTTGCACATAGCATGTAGCAAAATAGCATTTATATGAACATCTTAACGATAAACAAGGGGTAAAAACCTACCCTAAATTATTACTTTCCTTTCTAGAAAGTCAGGAAACTCTCAGGTCCAACAGATTATTGTGTAATGAAGAAAAACCAAAACAAAACAATAAAAAAAGAAAATACATATTCCTAACTGGGCTGCAGGAGTGAAGGGTGGATTTCCAATTGACAGAAGATGGAGTTAGCACTTCAGATTGTTTAAAAACACAATCAGCTGAGGAGTGTAGCTTACAACGATCGATCTGTTTCAGGTGTATTTTAACAGTCAGGCTACAGCCTAAATTAGGCTTGTTACTTATCAAGCTTTTATTCAGAAACTCTTGTCAGGTTTTTTTATGGTAATGATTTTAGTGCTGCATTGATGACTATAATTGTTGAATGAAGATTTAGGCTTTTCTGTTTGTTTTTAAAGAAATGAAAAGCAAGCATGCTTTTCAGTATGCCCAGAATCAACTTCTGCTTTGTCTTTATTCTTTCTTAGAAAGGGAGTCTTTTTTTCTTGGGTGCTCATTTTCAGTGACGTCTGTAATTTTGTGAGGCACTGTAGGTACCTGTGTTACTGGAGAAGACAGAAGAGCCCTTGCTAGGACAATTGATCCTCTTGATTGTTCAAATCTGAGGTGGGCAATTTGATGTCAGCTTATTTTGAGTACAGTTTCACCAAAACACTACCAATAAATGGTTAGAGATACTTTCTGTGAAGGGCTTTGGATGTCTTTCTTAATGGTGATTGCTCTCTAAATCTCTGTATGAATGTTTATAGATACGTAGGCCTACGTGTATAATTTTTTCTTTTACATTTTTAAGTTTGGTTCGGATTTAAAAATCAGTTTCAGCCCAGAGAGAGGTGGGAAAACATATCAGAGGGATAATTTTACAACTTCTTAATCTGTGATCTTCGTGATTTATCATTTTAATAATTTTGTATTAAAAGTGTATTAATTTTTTCCCAGAATGTGTAAGGAAATGTTCTCTTCCAGAAGCTGAGTTACCTAAAACAGGTCTGTGTTTTCTGTTTTGTTTAACAGTTTGTCTAACAGTTACCCTTAGTGATTATAAAGATGGTGTCTTGTCTTAACTAAGATTTCTGTGTGCTTTACTAAGTAAATCATTAATTTTATGGGTGCTAACACCACAGACTACATTTATGGAAATGTAAACAAGCTGCACCTACATTTACATCTGTTCTTTGATCTGGACAGCTATTCCCATGATTTAGCTCAGTATCCTGTCTTGAGTATTACTCATAACTATCTAGAATACAGCAGTCATACAGACATGATTTGTGTGAAGGAAAGGAGAATGTTCAAAACACATGTGGTATGATAAAATACTTGGAAATCTCATTCTGGTGGCATTTTATAAAGGGATGACTAAGAATTTTAGAAAACTCTGTAAAGTAAAATTTAAAAGAAAACCTTTCTCTTAGAGTAGTGCCTTAAATGATGATGTTAACACTGATGTAAGGGCAAAGGTTTACCTAATTGTGTCTCAGACTTAAAGAGTAAACAATTTCATTTTCTGAGTTCCCAACACACGCACAGAATCACCTATATATACAAACTGCAACACACTAAAGTGGGATGACATTGGGAGAATTTTCATGCAGAGACATAATTAAGAGATGGTTAACTTCTGAGTTTACATTTTCCAGTCCAAAATTTCAATATAATTTCATCTCTGGTTTGAGTTTCCTGGCTTTCTGTGATTGTCTACGTTTTTGTTTTTGGGGTTTTTTTGGGTTTTTTGTTTGTTTGGGTTTTTTTGTTTGTTTGTTTTTGGGGGGTTGGGTTTTTTGTTTGTTTGGGAGTTTTTTGTTTGGTTTTTTGTTTGTTTGTTTGTTTTTGGTTGGTTGGTTTTTGTTTCTTTGTTTTGTTTTGTTTTTCCCAAAAGCTTTATTGGATTCTTAGATCTTTTTCAAAAATAAGATAAGCTGAGAATATTGTGGGTCTGATCTTAAGTGGAGTGCTCACCAGTCAAAATGTTTTTGTGGAGAACTTGAAAGCCTTGGAAGCTCATATGTTAAGTAGTTCATAGTAGTTCATAGATTCTGACTAACTTTTAGTTCATAAGCATCTGTGTACCTGAGTAACTACCTGAGTACATGAAGAAAAGTTTAGGCTTTTTTAGATGCTGTTACAACACAAATAAAGTTCCAAGATGCATGAAAGAACTCTAAAAGCTCAAAATGTAATGAAAGGCCTCTAGAAATGAGGCATGAAGTTAGAAGAGCTGCTTTCCAAGAAATTCTTTAGTGTTGTATACAGAAAATGCGAGGAGACCAGTGAGTTGCAGGGAAGGGGGCTGCAGCATTGCAGAAATTCTTAATAATGCTGTCACTTATTTGGTAAGCCTATGAGATGACTTTATCTAGACAGCATTTCAGATGTACTTTAATTCAAGCTATAGGATCCTCATCTCAGACTGGAAAAGCAAAAAAGAGTGCAATCATCTCACCTAATCTAAGGATCCCTAGGAACTAGCAGCTGTGCCCCATGCTGCCTGGACACACTTGCACTATGGACTCTGATAAATTCCCCACAAAGTGCAGTTACCAATATTTCTTCTCTCAAGAAACTACAAATAATGTGCCATTTATCTTGGAAAATGTAGAAATTCATATACTCAAGTTTATATTTCTCAAATAATACTAATAGGAGATTAATTATTTAAATATAGATCCCATTTGTTTCTTTAATAATGAACAGATTCTCTAAAAAATACTGAAAAAAAAAGAAAAAAATGATGAATACAAGTTTAAATTAAAAAAAAAGAAACAAGACAAAGGAAAAGTTTAAATTTAGTTTAATGGTAGATATTTTGAATTTCTATTAAATAGAAATAATTTTACAATATTGTAAAAAGTAGACTGTGTTCACATGCTCATTGTGTCTTTAATTATAGCACTCTTTCAAATATTAATGCTTGAAGATGGAATTTTTAGTGAATAGTACCCCATGAGAATGTCACACCTGACTTATGGGATGACTACATGCAAATTATGTTCTTATACTAAAAATATTTTAAGACACAATAGAAAATTCTAATCTTTACAGTACTAAACCACAAACTCATTACTAAAATAAGAACTAAGGAAAATAGTAAACCTTTTAGATCTAAAATACTTTTGATCGTAATTTCATTTTGCTGGATATTATTTTGTGGGAAATAGAATGCTGAAGTGACAGCCACTTGACTCACCACCTAGGTAACAATCATCGATCTCCTGCAACAGTGAATCTCTGAAATTTCATAATTTATATGGGAAGCCACAGTAAATATGTCATTTCTCAAGTGAATGAAATAGATAAAGACCATTGATAATTGACCATATAATAATTTTCATAGTGGCATATTGTATATCAGTGTTTATAAAATGTAATTTAATAAGAAAACTGATGAGGCTAGATACATAGGATGTACATGATGGATATGTATGAAAACAGCTTTTCCAAGGACCTATCACAAAAAAACCCCTTTGTTTTTGTTGCAATCTGGAGTAATATTTGTTAATTTTTCCAACGTCTGTATTAACTTTTCTTTCAGGTGCATCCTCACTACCTTGTTAGCCTATTTCTCAGATGGAAAGCAATTCCCACAGTGATTTTAAACTTTGATTTCAGAATTTTTAGGCAATCTCTGCATGTTCCTGTGTACTATAGTTCTTTTAGTTTTGCTGAGTAACCTTCTTGCTCTTGTTTCTCTCTTGAAATTAAACATATTGATTACTAATTTGTTTTAATTTATTATTTGATTTAAACAATTTCACATGGGAATTAAATCATGATAACTTGAACCAGATTTATCTTCTGTCACAAAATCTTTATTAAATTTGTTATTACTTAGGAAAGCTAAGGACTGTCACAGGTGGTGCAGTGGGGTGAATGGGTGAAGCTATCACCACCTTTCATTATTTGCCCTGATTCTGAGGCATTTTGCCTGCCTTCCTGGACAGTTTTTTTGTCTCCTTTTGAGCTAATTCCTTGTTCAGTGTGATTTTCAGTATGCACAAGAATCCTGTGTGGAGACACAGTCAGACAACAGTTTCTAGTCTGTCTTCAAAGTCTGTCCAAGCCTTTGCTTTCAGATGATGTAACCATGAAATACAGAGAACCTTTATAGAGGGTGGAACATGAGGAAGACCTCATGCCAGGAAGGGTGATTCCAGGTGAGTATGGGTACCTCTAAAACACAGTGGCCACCTGAACTTGGTGCCAGTGAGATGCTGTTTTTTTCTTTTTAAAATTACTTTCTATATTCTACTTAAATATCATTTTAGACACCAAAAAAGTCTTGAAGAATCAGCTGATTCATTGGATATCCATTTATCGTCAGCCCTGGATGATTCTATATGTAAAGGCCTGTATGTTATAACTGATGGAATTGGCTGCTGCTGTTCTAATTGGTAAAATTAAATTTGTTGAGGCAGTTTTATTTTACCTGCTTTTCTGAGTGCATCAGCATGAGCCAGCAGTTTCTTTATGTAGGGATTAAAGGAGACCACAACAGAAAGGGTACCACTAGGGCATGTTATAATTACAAAGATATCACAACATACTTTGCATCATATATTGCAAACACAATAAATTCCGGTTTCTGTCAGTCATCATCAGAAACTTACAGAGAGTTAATGCTGGTTTTCAACTTATGTAGGGAGGGTAAGAGTGAGTTTACACTACTGGGGTGTAATAATATGTTTTTCTGGGAAGTAGTGTATAAGGAGAGATTAATGAAATTCAGAGAACTGAGAGGGCTGCAATACAAATTGCAGTCCTGTGGNATAAGAGTGGGTTTACACTGCTGGAGTGTAATAATATGTTTTTCTGTGTATAAGGAGAGATTAATGAAATTCAGAGAACTGAGAGGGCTGCAATACAAATTGCAGTCCTGTGGTTATTTTTTGTTGAAGTGGGTGTGTGTACCTCTGCACACAGGTAGCAACCCTTGAAAAATATGACGTGGGGGAGAGAACTAAGAGTGTTCCCTGTGGTCTGTAAAACTGTAAAGTAGTCCACAAGCAGTCTGAGGAGATTGGCTATGTCCTGTTAAATCAGATATTGCTGTACTAACATATCATGTAAGGAAGAATATTAAATAAGAGCTTGGTAGCTACTGAGCACAATACTCTTGCTACCTACCTGCTGTTGACTGCGTTTCTCTCACTGTCCATCTGCCTGTTCTATTTTCATGCCACTGTGTGATGTACGTCATTGCTCTTTTCTGTGATGTCAGCCGACTTTGTTGTTGATGTAAACAACTGTGGATTCTTAAAAGGCTATGCCTTGTGAGTCATGAGTACCTAGGGCATCCAGGATTTTATTGGAATCTTTCATTCTGTGTGTGGGTACCAAATGCTCCTTTAGGCATCAGTACTATTGTCAGGAGAGAAATTTATCAAGGAAGGGGGTGCCAGGAAGAGGGTCCTAAAGAAAAAAATTGCAATCTGAGCTGGTGATATGCATATCCAAGTACCTACCTAGAGTAAAGGTAGTTTTGCTTTTAGAAAACAGGAATACAAAACTAAGAGGGAAAAAATCAAAATCCGTCATTATTCTTCAGATATAAGGCTATCATAATAGGTGATTGTCCTGGAAACCACAGGAACCTGTGAATGCTTTTTATACCAGCCATGTCTGAACAAGCAACTATGAAGACTTTCAGAGTTTCGGATTGGGAGCTCAGTTTTATGACAACTTCTTACATGCAGAACACACGTTTTTTTTAGAGTATGAGTACATTTTAAACAGCTGACATATTCTGATAGCCAGATTGTAGTGCAAGTATCACAGAGATGACAATGTTATTAGTTGGGGTGGGTTTTTTTTTGTTTTTATTGCTTTTGAGAGAATAATTCAACATAGCAAATGCAGTAAGAGAAAACATATATGAGAGACTTCTCAACCAATAAAGACCTAAAGTGTAAATCAGCCAAAGAGTTGTTTGAAGTCAATATCTTTAAGAAATAACTTCATCTTTTAAATATATATAATAAATTACTTGTAAAAGAAATTTCAATGAGTTCACCATGTTTGAATGTGTACTACAAAATTGCAACTAAATTTTTTTGTTATAATAAATGCTATAATTTGAGTTATAATAATAACTCAAATTTAAGAACTTAAATCTTGAAAAGATATTGTATGAATTTTGAATCTTGTAATATATGTGATACCTATTAATGCTTATATTACAGCTAGAATAGCAGAGACATGTGAATCTTGCCTCCCAGGGTCATGTGTATTTTCACTCTGGGAAATAGGTAATATGATTTCAGACTAAAGAACTGCCCCTTCAGAGAACTACATATACTACTTTGCATATTTAAGTTCAAGAAAGCAGCTGTGTATGTACTTTTTTCCCATGTTAATATGTAAACTGTAATGATCCTATATCAGCCTTACAGTTTTTCATGTAAAAAGAACATTATCAAATTTATTTGCTCTCTGAAACTGTAACAAATATGCATAGAAAAAATGTAATCAATTTCTATGCGACATTCAGTACCTAATAAAATTCAGTATATTTTAGTAGTTTTGTTGCGAGTTCCTGTAATTTTTATCTCATGATAGATAATTTACCTGAAAGCTACAGATCCTAGACCCATGCAAGTTTGTCAATATTTTAGATTTTATAAGAAAAACCTCACAACTTGGTGAATATCACAGGACCCCTCCAAGTATCAGCACTAAATTGCAATTAAAAGAAACTTTTTTTAAGTAGATTTTTTCACTGATAAGTGAAAAATCCCTTTTTTAAAAAAAATTTCTATAATTGCAAATTATTCCTTTTTTTTCTAATGAGAGATGTCAAATCTTTGCCACATTTCTAACGAGAGCCCGTTGTTTTTCTTGTCTAACTTTAGCTCGTTATAAATTGGTATTTAAATGTTTCAGCTAGGAGAACTCAAAAGTCTTTCTTCAAAAATTTTATAATTATTTTACTTTTTTATAAGTGCATCTCAGTACACTTTTGGTTGTTTTGCATGACTTCTCTATCAGAACAAATATTAGGTTAATGAGTAATGTTCTGGCTCCTTATGTTTGGTGAAAATTTCCCTTCCTGGATATTAATATTCCAAGCGTGAATTGTATTTTATGAAGAAAAACACATTCTAAGAACTATGCTGTTGATTGTACACAGAAAAACAAATCAACCATAATTAAATGTCATGTTAAGTTTCCGTGAAATGTCAGTGGGGAGTCACAAATGCACTTTAAAATACTTTGAAAACAAAAATTGCCTCATATTCCCTGGTTTAAATTATGTTATCAACAGGCAGATCTTTATCTTCATTTTAATCTTCTTCCTAAGTAATGAATGGAGTTTGCTGGGAAGAATGCTGCTAATTGGAAAACAGGCTGTGTGTTTCAATCCAAGATGCAGCCATTCGCACTCCTTCCTGGAAGCTTGCTTGCGATATAATTCTTTGTTTTGACCTTCTGTAATAATGTTGTTTTTCACACTCTATTCTGCATTAAAAATGTGTTTTCTCCGGGCTGTCTGTATGTATGCTGGAGAGGCAAGGGAGCAGTGAATGCTTGGAGAGCCATGCTGGAGGTTCTTGGGGAGTACTGGGGCTCCTCATCAGCCACCACAGGAAAGGCTGACTGGCTTTTATGTTAAGTTTGCATGAGATCAAATTTTGAGCTTGTTTCCTTCAGCAGTGTACTATGTGCCATGGACAGTCTTCCTTTTCCTTTTCTCAACTTGCTAACAAAGAGAAATCTTACAGCTTTTCCTCAAACCAAGCTCTGTTATGCAGTTTAGGGCTGACCAAAAGCAAAAACATCCACTTGAACCATCTCGCTTAATTCTCCTCCCTTCAAAAGGAGGCAAAGATGCTGACCAAGGACATTCTGTGTCCTAAACCAAATATTTTTATCAGGGTTTTTTCCACAGCTTATGAACTTTAACTTCACAAGCAGTAACGCAGAAGTATTTCAACTATTTCTATATGGAAAGTAATGGATTTCAATATATGATTTACAATTTCATTTATTCTAAAATTGAGGACAATAGTTAGATTGTCAAAGTGGTTTTCAAGCCTAATAAAAAACAACAAAAAAAAGCAAGATTTGGTTTGAATTTTTAATCTCATGCAAAAGCTATAACTTAGTAAGACAATAGCCATTTCTGTTTATTTCTTTGCTTCATTTTTTGGTCTGGCTTTCTAACACATTTGACTGTCTCCATTTTTTCACGTTTGTATCCACACAGCTTATAGTAATAATGACAAGTGGAGGGCATTATTAGGGAGACCACTGTGAAACTAATGAAATGCATAAGCAAGAGCAGAAAGGAAGTGAATGGAAAGAATTTTGGACTATGTCAGAAACTTGAATTTTTAAGGTTTTTTTCTTTCTCTTTTTAGAAATCTGTGTGAAGCATATGTCTTTGCCATCTATGTAACAGCAGCCAGTCTCATTGCTATATTCTTTGTTTGAACCCACAGCCAAGGCAGATGTTTCACTGACAGCAGTATATTTGTTGCTACTTATCACACTTGTGTTTTCTTCTCTTTTAGATAACAAAAGGTAGAGAAATCTTGAGAGATGTGTGAATGGATGAGCTAAAGAGTTGCAACAAGACAGGATAAAGTTGATTTGCATTTGGCAAAATCTGAACTCTCCTGCAGTTACATTTATGGGAGAACTATTGGTCTGTCTGATTATTTTTGGATTTTTTTGGATAAGGGAGAAAAAATAAATCTGTATTTATCAAATTCACTGAAAGTATTGTAAAAATATTAATGAAGCTTCTAACTGTACATACTAACACTGCTGTGGCTTCTAGAGTACAAAATCTGTATTTTGGAAAGAAATTCTTAATTACAAGTAGGCATCCAGAGCCTACATCTGTTGAGGTTTTGTATCTCCTCAGAAGCATGCATGACAGGCTTTCTTTCAACATTGAGCACCTTGCAAGGAAGTAATTTGGCATATTTAAGCATATATAAGCTCTCTGTTCTTGACACAAATGTGCTGCCATTGGTGTGCAGAGCTGTTCAACCTGTTTGCATTTTTACAGCTCATGTCTTAATAAGTTCCAACTGTTTTATTACACTGATGGGATTTCAGTACAGTTCAGACAATTCAATGTAATTTCTAATACTTTTTTTTTCCTAGTACTTATTTTTTTTCCTATCACTTTTGAAACAGATTTGCTCCTATTCGCACAAAAAAGTGCCAAAAGGGGTGAGAGGAAAGATGACCAGATGTCTTTATAATTTATATATTTATATATATATAAAAAGTTGTTCTGCACTTGAAGAGGTGTCCTAAATGCAGTCCTAAATTGCCTGCTAATTGCACAGATTTAATGCAGAAAATCCTCCCTCTTCTCTTGGTCTGGCTCAGTTCCTAGCTGTTGTCCAGCTCCAAGTGACCTGAACAATTTGAGATGGAGTGACAAACTCGGACTGTCATCCCTGCTCTCCTGAATTCTGCTGATGACATTGTAAATCATATTCCTTGCATGGAACATAAATCAGAGAACTTTACAAAATATAGATGAAAAACATTGATTGTACATTAAGTCTTACTATATACTAATATCCTTTTAAGTTTCTCTTTGCTTTCATATGTCTTATATTAACTTCTTTGTTAACAATGTACTTCTATCCAGGGCTCTTGGGAAAAGGTGGCTGGAGTTAAATGGGATAAAAATGGGAAGATATAGAGACATTCTAAGAGAGGTTGTAATGATGTAGAAGTTATAGGGTGAGATGTCCTTCCTACTCACTCGATGGAAGGTGCTTGGCAGCCTGTTCCACAGTGATTCCCCTCTCCCACGATCTGCAACATTAAACACATGCTAACACTGCTTCCATAAGGGAGGGTGGAGCAGAGTGGGGACCCTTCGGCCGGGATCTGTTGAAATCCTTGTGGGGAGGGGCACTTACGGTACCTTGTAGGTGATAAAGAGCAAAGCAGCTGTCAAGCAAGGTGAACTGCAAGCTGCCACCCTAGCAGGCAGCTCCATGGAGTCCCCACAAAGGGACACTGACACAATGCTGGGGCACAAGGCTCTCCGCTTTCCTGGGGCACTGGCAGACAAAAGAAACACTAAACATTTGAGGAAATCTCCCTTTTTCACGTGATGGCTCTGTAAGAAGATATTATTTGTAGTTTTATGCACATTAACTATGTGGACAGGATCTTCCTACAATGTGTTCAACAGCAGCTAACTTTTTCCTAACCAGGTGCATAGAGAATCACTTTGAGAGAGCTACTGCATCAGGGATGCAAAATTTAAGAAGTAAGATGCTTCTGTCAAGCAGACTGTTTCTCAGCTAATTTGCTGATGTAGCAATGTATATGTTCACAACTTACACATTGAGCCAGTACTTACATTGCATTTTATTAAATTGCATTATTGAGTATTTTGATATTTGTTTCTCACTGTGTGTACAATCTTGTATTGACTCCCTGCCTGCATTGTAAAAATCATCAACACAAAAGCTGGAGTGTTGTCAGCTTCTGTCAGAAAGGAATAAGTGGAGTTTTTTCATGCATTTTCATGCATGCTGTTAAAAAGCAGCTTGTTTTACACTGTCTTCTATGTTTCCACTAAAGGTAATGAAAATTGCAATTGATATTAAATAGCAAAATAGCAAATTCAGCCATTATGAACACCTGACAAGCTGAATAAAAAATTTTAGAACTGATGTTGTGAAACAGGACTTGGGTAAGAAATTATGGCTCTGTTAGGAAACCAATGCAGATATAGAAGATTATTAGTATAGAATCTATTAAATTAAAATTCTTAGCAGTTAAAAAAAAAAAACAAACCACAAAAAAACCCCAAATCAACCACCCACAGTTAAAAGATATAGCCAGACTGTGTTTACACTAATATATTTTCAAGTGAAATGGGAAGTAGGAGATGTGCAGGTCAAAGCCCCTTCATAGCCTGTAAAAAAATGAGATGCAATGTAATGATAATTTTTTGCCACCAGAGAGCTCTTATTACATTGTATTAACAATGCTATTCAAATATTTATTCATGGGCCCCATAATTAATTCTCATAGAGTGAAAATATCTTCATATTTATATTCTCTCCTGTTCTTTATTCCCTGCTCTACTTCCAATTCCCACAGGAATATTTCCTGTCATCAAACTGCATTAAGG
>VWYP01022471.1:26223-99892 GCA_013400435.1 Pycnonotus jocosus
ATAACTGATTGCATAGCCAAAAAAAGGATTTCTAAAATCACAAAAATTAATTATTTACAGAAACTAGTTTAGCTTACCAGCCTTTTAGCTTACCAGCTTAGCATTAAAACATAATACAGTTTTAAAACTCTATGCATCTTCTCATCATATATTGTCAAAAAGTCCAAAACTGTGAAAATTGCAATATATTTAATGTATGTGTTTTCTGGGAAGAAGAGACAGCCAAACTTGAAAGAACCGGTGAAGAAAGAGGTTGCTGAACAAAAAAAGCAAAAATATTTTTTTAGTACTTGGAGTTTGATTCCATTCAAGTCAATATTAGTGGTGCATAATTAAATTGTTTATGGACGGATCCTGTTTCCTCTATGGCTTCATATATGATTTTCATGTATCACAAGACCGAGCAACTAAATTTGTTTTAGTAGCTAACACCTTTAAAAATTAAACCATGCTACCTATGCATTTGTTTTCCTACTTGTGACATTCAGATTCCTGCTTTAAGTTTCTGGAACCATGATATAAGATTTCCTGTCTGGTATGGATAATAAAGTTACTTTTTTGTTGTTTGAAGTTCGAGGGGCTTTATAGGCAACCCTCTGATGGATCAACATTAACCTTTCCTTCTGCTGTTAGCATTTAGATTTGTACTTACTCAGTATTTCACTATACACGATTTCTATACATGATTCTACTTCACCTTTCACCTTGTATATATCATATACAGACTCTGTGTAAAAAATAACAAAATGGGAAAAACATCACTTTACAGCTGGTTTTGCACAAGTGCAGGTATTAGCCAAGGTTAAGGAGTATTAAATCAAGCCTCTTAGGAATGGCTTTTTAATCTTCCCAAGTAGCAATTTTTAGGATATTTTCACATATGCAACTTAAATTAATTAATTAAATGAATTTTGTGGACCAAATTTTGTAGGTTTCAAATGCAGTTTCTGATAAAACCCAAATTAATCAGCACCATAATCCTGTGTTAATGTGGCTGGTACATTTTCTGGCAATTATGCTGCAAAGGTATTGTGCCTATTTTATCAGTTTGACAGCTGATCTGAGAATGAAATGATAAATATCTAGCCTGAGTATTCTTCTTATACAAAATCTATGATGAAAAAACTTTTCTAATAACTTTAGTAGTTTTAGTAAAGGAACTAATAAGACAAACAGATTAGGATATTCAGGGTATCCTCCACAACAAAAAATGCTTGCAATCGAATCTTTAGCTAAGGAAGGAGTGAGATCTTCAGAAGTTCCTTCCTCCTTCATGGGAACTCCCTTTCCAGAGCTTCCTTACTTTTGAAACTCTCCTTTCCCATCAGTTCCTCAAGCCTTAAATCTTTGAAGGTGACTCATGCCCTGGGCACAGTTGGATACCTGACAGTTCTAAACTCCATTCCTCATGTCTCCCAACCAAGATTCTGAAACTGGTGATGGCATTTGTCCAGTCACAGTAAATGCCAAGACATGAGGTCAAATTAGGAGTCAGTGAAAAGACATGGGGATAGGGAGGATGAATGATTAATTCAGGCCTCCACATCTACCTTTTGGAGAACAAGATGAGTGACATAGTCCTGCCCTGCCTCCCACTCTTGTGGACCCTCCTCTCCTGCCTCCTTCCCAGGTTTTCATCTCTTCCCATAATGTATGTACACAGAGAGAGGTGATACAGAGGATAAATATACCACTCGTGGTTGGAAGGAGCTTTCCCCACATCCCAAGACTCTGTCTGTGCGTGGGTTGTGATATCCCTTAGAGCTGACAGTGTATTTCCCAGTTGATTGCCACTTCTTTGAAGTCTGCATTAATTGTAGGATAAGCCAGCTAAACTACCAAAGAGGTTGGATTTGATTTTATATTTCTGAAAAATCTCCATGAATCATGTGGACATCTGCTGTAGTTATTTAAGAAACAGGTAGTATATACTTGTCCTCTCTTTCTCTTAATTCTAATGTCTAGCAGGATTTTGCACATGGGACTTGCAGTAACGCACTCATGGATTACGTGACGCTTAAGGTGATTTGTCAGTTGCATTTATCCGCTTTGAATTGAGATGAGCTGCCTGACTTCTACATTTTCACTTCTGCTACCAGAAAGAGTTGGGTAGGAGAAGTTACAGAATTACACTCCAAATGCTATGAAATGGTGGTGTTGTGCTGTGTGGTTGTGTTGTATACAGTGATGTTTAATCCCAGAGAAATCCTCCTCACAGTGACAGAATTCTCAGTACTCTGTAAACCCTATTTGCTATTAGTAAATTAAAAAAAAATAAAATGAGAGGTTTCTTCTTTGTCATGCTTCCTATCATACCCATCAACTCCATGTATATTGTGTGAGAAAGAACTTTAGTGAAATGCTTCTGTCACACGTATTTAATTTTGCTCTGCTTGGCTCCACAGAGCAATAAGGACTGCCAGGAAAGGTCTGCTGAGCTGACAATCTCATTGTCTTGGTAAGGACTTAACTACCTAGCTATCCATAGGAATGACATGTTGTGTAGTAGCTCTAGCACTGACAGGTTCAAGGCTTTCATCTTTCACCAGGGTTGTGTCTGTATATGTGGTTGGTGTTGTCCAGAGAATCCTGCAGTTTCCCCAAACCACAGTCTGAAACCATGACATTTCAACCTATGGCTAAATCAAGAACATCCCTTCAGGCCAAGACTGAGATTTCATCTGCACTTCAGTTCTTCCCTGGCGGTGTGGCTGGAGGAACAGCTCAGTGCAGGCTGCAGTTCTTGAATCCTGGGCTGCCTCAGGGCATGTGGGGGTCTGTGGCACAGGCCACAGTGCAGTAGCTGTGCTGCAGGCACTCCCCACTGCCTCCAAGCTGGGAGTAAGAGACAGTCACACTTCAGGCTGCTGCTAAGGCTGGTCTTGCAGCCACTATTTATACATCATAAATACAGCGGGAAATATTTGAGGATGGGTTGCAAATGGCAAAATTAGCATCAGTTGTCTGAAAGCTTGGTATTCAATTACAACAAATGCAAAACGATTTCTCCTAGTTCAAAAGAGTAGAAAAAGAAAAACAATGGGACAGATGAAATGAATTCTAAGCAGGATTTCATAGTCTAAGTAAAAATGATAACTCGCCATTCAGATAAATTTTAAATTCATAATGCAGTCACTATTCTTGGCTAATTTTTCTCAGTAAGTAAATTCACAACACATATTTCCGATTGATGGTGCATTACTGCAAATAGGAGTTAAAAATCTGATTGATATTATATTAATTAAATTATTTCTCTAGTGAGATCCTTAATTAGGTAGGAATGTCTAATTTATTTAATGTATTATACATGGAAATATTTAACATTTCTTAATTTCAAAAGTATTTTTTCAAGTGGAAGAAATGTTTTACCAAACATTTTTGCTGACAGTCTGATTCTTGAATCCTTTTTCTTCTGTTCAGTTAAAGCTTGGACTTGATGATTTCAGAGGTTTTTTCCAGCCTAATTGATTTTGTGATTCTGTATCAGAGACAAATTAGAGAAATAATTGTGACATATTGGGTAGATGCAGAAGTTTGATTTGGGGTATTGTTCAGACTAATGCTTAATTAATTGTGAGAGATTCTGGAAAAAAAAATCCTTTTGTGCAATTTAATTCATATCAGTGACATGTATTTCATAAATTCATTCTGTTCAAGAAAAGAACAGTTATAAAACTAGTTGAAAGGGAAAAAAATATTTTCAAAAGTATTCTATTTTTTACTTCAGATACTGCCCTTCTCTGACACCAATGTAGCGACCTGGGAACACTTATATACGACCTCTATTTTCCCTTACAAATTGAAATAAGGGAGAATTGAAGAAGTCACATTATCATAAAGAATGTTTCAGACTTTGTTGAAATTATTTCTGCAAAATTAAGGAAGGAAGGTGAGTTGTATGAAGTTATTCAAAAATCATTTAAGATAACTCAGTTGTCTTCACACGATTCAGCACGTGTCCGCCACGGGCACGGTGCTACACACGGAGAAAGGACAGCAGCCACTGGTGGTTACTGTGGCTTGGAGGCTGTGCCCAGGGTCACAGGGTTACAGCAGCTCTGCTCTGCTGCTCCTGTGAGGTGGCTGTAAGCATGGACAGCAGCTTCATGTCCTGTTAGTCAAGCATATCAGGATCAGCCTTGTGCCTTCAGCCACTGGAACAGCCTCAGCAAGCCCTCTGCTATGGGCAGGCTGCAGGGAGCCTGCTGAACAGGAGGAAGCCCTCTTACAGAGAAGCCTGTTCTGGGGAGAGCTTTAGCAATCTGAATTGTTTCCTCTCTCTTACTCCTTGTTTCTGCTTGGTTGACATTTTGGTGTGGTAAATCTGTCTCCATTTCCTAAATCCCCAATTCATTTCAGTGTAATGCTTTATTGTGTGAGTGGTTGATCAGGTGTAGACCTCTTTTCTAGCTTCAAAATGAGTTCCAAGCAGCAGCTAAAATACACAGATGTTGGTTTCTTATTCTGTGTAATGTCACATAGCTGTAAAAAGAATTCACAAATACACACAAGGGAAATATATTTTCTAAAGGATGAACAAATGATTGTGAGGAACACAAAAATTGAAAAGCAGCAGTATTTTTGAGGACTTCATTAACTCAGGCATGAATTTGAACATTCAATAGAACAACAAGAAAAGGAACTTCAGATTGTCATATTTGTTGTAATCTATATTGTCATCCAAAAATGGGGAATAAAGTTGTTTAAAACAGTCATCGTGAAATGCCATTATGTCATTTTTCAAATCAGTCTGTTGACAGAAAATTGCTCCCCAAGCTGTGAAATCCCAGACAGTGAGTACAGTTTCTGAGAGATTTCTAAGTAATGGACCAGGTGAATATATTTGCATACATAAACTGGTTTACTGCAGAATTAATTTTAACCTTTAGAATGCAGAGTTTTAATTAAATTCTACATTTCAAGATAATAATCTTCAACATAGAAAGTACATAAAAACAAAATTATTTTCAGATAGTGATTGAATGAAAAAGAAATTCTTTTAAAAATTAAGTATACTCAGGATGTGGAACAAAACTGAGATAGCAGTTGAGGCGAATATAAGCAAAGGAGCAAAGGCAAACCCACTAAGAAGGTTCACTAAATATGATATAGTTGTTATATAACTAAACTAAGAGAAGAAAGATATTAAATGTTCATTACAAGTCTTTCTGTAATGGTGAGTAGGTCTGCACAGACTTATTTCTTAGTCAGAAATTCTTGTTAGCTATCACATCTGTCACACAGAATGCTTTAACTGAAGTTGCTTTGGCTTCAAAGGGGTAAAATTTAAGCTTTGAGTCCACCAAAGTCCTTACAACCCTCACATGTTTGTTTGTTTGTTTGTTTGTTTGGGGTTTTTTTTAATCACTGCTTTACTTTCTTGTGCAGTGCTGCACCCCTGCCCCAGCCATGCCAAGATTCAGCCTCGGGAAACAGAAGAATATTCAGTTAGGAAAAAAAATAAATTGTGGTGTTGAAATCAGCATCATAAAGTCTTTCAGGACCAGGGAAGCTACACAACTCTTTTACATTCTCTATTAATTTTTGTTTTATCAACAAATAACTTTTTATTTGGATGTATGAATCACTGTTACTGATAACAAAAACAAATGACCTGGATTCCCCAGATTAAGTATAATGGATTTTTTTTTTGTCATTCTTGTTTGTTCTAATCTAATCTGAATTAGATTAGAATTTAGATGTAGTGATTTGTCTGGGTACAGAAAGGAAAAACATACAATTAAGTGGATGTGAGTTTTACCAGTTTGAGAAGTACACTGTAAAATTGGTTGCCAGATCAAAATGAATCTGAAAAAAAGAAACAACAAATATCCATGCACATAAATGCATATTAAACTTATAAATGTGTGTGTGTATGCACTTTGACTGATTTATACATCCCAAATGGCAATTGTAATTTTTATAAGTTTTATATTATATAGTTTGTCTTCATATAGTGTTATTGCATTCCCTGGATTACAAAAAACCATCAATCCATCTAATAATTTTATTCATGTAAAAAACCCTATGTTTGTCATGTTACAATAAAAATTATATTCTAAGCCAAGTTAATGTTAAATAATTTTGAACACTTTTTAAAATCAATATGCAGAAAACATTAAAACATCCATTCATAATGATTTCATGAAGCAAAACATTTAAAACCAAATAATATTTCCTTATTGTGTGCTAGATACATTTAAAAAAAAATCCTTTTAACAGAGGTACAGGATCCTGTTTGGAATTCTCTCTTTCTCTATTACAATCTATAAAATAATGACTTTACAGAGAGGTTGTTGGCAGATAGATAAATTCAGGCTTCCAGCCTCTGTATTTGTTTCTCACATGAGTATCAGCAACCACTATGTAAAATCAGCAGCATACAAGTTAAACAGAAGTAGCAGATGGGTGAATTTCACACACTCTTTTCAAAATTAATATGGATGGGGTGGGGGGTGGGGGGAGAGTGAAGCATGGGAAATTACAGTGTTTTGTTGGTATAGGATGATGGAATTGAAAAACATTAGCCTTTCACAGGAATAGAAAATGTAGAAAATAGGAAAAGATTATGGATCAAATGAAATTATCTGAATACTCATTTTTACCTTCTTTGGCAGATATAGGGGGAAACTTTCTATGCTGCTACTATTTTTTGCTTTTCTCTGGATAAGGAATAAAATAATGGGAAAATTAAATTCAATATCTCTTTCAATGTTAGAAAGACATAATAGACAATTGTTGGGCTTTAAATATTGTTTAACTGCTGATAGAATAAAAATTAACTTTATTTGGTTGCCACGTATTTGAAAAATCTTTTGCTATATGAAAAAGAATTGATACTACAGTGTTAATTATAACATCAGCTGTCAGTCTGCTTATTTGGACATCATAACACACACACCAGAAGACAGAATTTTGCTTTATTACTATCTTTAAATACTCTGTGCCTAAGAAACTGAGTTAAATATTTCTAATGCACTCATCATGCATATGCAGACAATAGGCATTATACAATATACTGTACATACTACAGATACTGGCATGGAGGTATTTTGCATTTCTGTTAAGTGTAGCTAATCATTAATTAGAATTTCAAGCTGCAACAAAGGACATGCCAGAAATATGTAGCATAATTATTGCCTTGATTTGTCTAGAAATAAAAATAGAAAAATTGTAGAAATCCACAGGAACAGAAATCCTGACAGACAGGTAACACCTGAATTTTTCTGCAGAGATGTAAAGCATGTAAAAATCCTATGAGAAAACCAATACCTTGGTGACTAAAAATAGGTTTCATAGCTCATTAGAGTGTCTGTAGTTATTATGCGGATTCCTTAAGCAAATGTATACTTTATAATTTCTTCTAGAGGCATTTGACTTGGAAAATCTATGCAGTAAGTAATTGGCAGAATCACACTGACAATATATTTAATCTGTTGCAATGATATGACAAGACTTAGGATGGATTATTTATGCTGTTTGGTATTGGGGAATTGCCACACCTATCTGTTGGACAGAAAATCCTGGTCTGAAATTAAGGTTTAGGTGCCTTCACTTCTGTGCTGCATATCTATATTTTGCTGCAAAGTCAATAGGAACTGGCATGAAAAAAGTATTGCACCTGTCAGAGGGCTCATAATGGAATATCATTAGGTTCAGTTTTTCATTCAGTCAAACAGAGATGTTATGAATAAATGGAAAGCTATCATACAGAGCAAACTGAATTTTTACACGTAAATGACACTGTTGTTATTAATGAGGAATTATATAGACCTGACAGAAGTCAGGTCCATTTAAGAGAAGGTGCTTCTTAGATGCACAGGGTGCCTTCCTCCTCATATTACATATAATCAGAAAGGGGAAAGAAAAAAAAAAAAAAAGAAAGTCAAAATATGAATAAAAAAGTAGGAGAAGCACAAATACAGATGTTAATTAGTCCTATTTCCTCATATTAACTGAGATAAGAGTGGACCACAGTGCCCTTGTGATGCTTTCACATCCATGTGCTTCCGTTGTCACATGCTGCTGAAGAGGTGAGCTGTAAATCCAGCATTCCTCTCAAGGTTGAAGCTGTGGACAAGAAAATGTACTTACACCATTTGTTGCAGAATACCAAGCATCAGCACTGCTTCCAAGAGCTTGCTCTACTTTGTAGAGAAGAAATGGACAGAGGATGTGTGTCTGGGTCACGTGCCAAAGGAGGGAAAATAAATGTTTTCCAATCTTCCAGCATCAGAGGATATTTCAATATATTATGTTAGCTAAAGGACATAAGACTTAGCCTCGATGGATTTTTGGGAGCCAGCTTGAACGGCTTTGCCACAATTACACAATCATTCTGTTAATTCACCTGTATGCTTTAATCTTGGTGAGAACTGCTGCATTTTTTCCCTTTCCTATTGCAATTCGTAGTCATTCTACTTTTTCACCTTAGGGATTCTTATTAATACATGGAGGTATTGCTTACTGCTCTATTATGGTGTGGATGAGTGGAACAACCAAATAAGCCTAGAAAAAGGTGACAATTTTTTCTCCAATAAAAACCTGGCTAGCTATGTTTAAAACAGTATTCTTATATTTAAACTATATATATACTTGTGTTTTAAGTGTATATATATATATATATATATACACACACACATACTTTAAAATTATAATTACAGAATACCTCTTGTATTTTGTTTCTATTACCAGACAATGCTAGTTTACCAGTCATATAAGAGTGCAGATAATTCAGGCCACTGTTAGCCCTGTGAGGAAGGCACTTCCTCGTGTCTAAATGTTTCCTGTATTTGAAGAAGTTTTGTACTGAGTGTACCTGTGCACTGTTTGTGAAGTAATTCTGGTGATATCAAAGTTCAAGAAACCTTGAAACTTATTTATTTTAAGATTTGAAAAGACATTTGAAGTGGCATAAGAAACAATGGAAGAATAAGAAGCTCCCAGACAGGATTTAATATAGTATGGAAGTAAGAAAAAAAACCCAAATGAAACTAAAATTAGTTCTGTTGACAAGCTAGTCTTGCAGACAGGAATTGAGTCTATTTTTCACCATGTTTTAAATTAGGACTTTCACCACTGTACTGTCAAACTAAAGTTGATTGTTGGGATAAACAGTATGATAACCTAGAAAAAAAACAAAACAAACCAAAATCAAAAACAACAACACACACACACACACAAAACTCAACAGTTTTTGAATGCTGGGAGAAATTCTACTGACCTTAGATAAGATACCAATGGAAAATCAGCAACATGTAATTAATTTCTGTTGGTTATATATAACCAGCACTAAGAAATAGAAGAAAATGTTTGTAATAATCTCATTAATCTTGCATTAGATAACTTCCTTCACAAAAGAAAAAGAATGCCTTTAAAAAGTCACTAACATAAATATTTTGTTGAATCAGACCCAGAATATTCTCTGACCCCACAGATACTTGCACTTGTACAGATGAGCAATCAGACATTGAAGCAATTTTCAGTTCTAAAATGTTTGTTTGATTGGAAATGCAAGGATTGATTTAGCAAGCATATAAAATGATCACCCACTGTTCCTCTTCAGACAGGAAAAACCTCACTTTTTTTCTGAAACTAAGATTTTGAGTCTTGAGGATCTGGTTTCCAAGACCCTACACTTTTCTCACCTTAAAGCAACACAGAGCAATGTACCGCAACAAAGCTACTTGGTTCAGCATTTTAGGTGAAAATCTGTGGATTGGAAATACTTTCCTGGTTTATTAAATATAAGTGCAAGTCATTCAGATACTATAAGAGTGAGCACTGGACACTAGTGCAATTGAAACCTCATTGTAAATCCTTGTGCAAGATCAAATTTCTATAAAATTCTGTGAAGGCTGAGGTCAAGCAGTGAGACAAAGTTAGAAGTAATTTCACAGACTTCTTATAAAATTTGAGGGGTTAATGTTTGAATTATACTAAATTGACTAAGGACCACAGATAAGCTGGATTTGTGGTGCTTAGCTCTGCACAACCCCAGAAATTTGTGATCCCAGAGTACATAGTTTACAAATTGCAGGTTTGATTCTTTGATTCTTCAGCAGCCTCCACAACAAGGGCCTCTGGAAGGAATTGTTTGTGACTTTTTCCATGCTAGGGTTTTTTTTGTAGTGTCATTCCTTGTTTGTTTGGGGGTTTTTGTTTGTTTGTTTTTTTCTCCCAGCTACTCTAGATTAATTATCTTTTTAAGTGGAAATATCTTTTACACAGGATGCCACCATTCACCATCCATTAATGAAACATAGTTGGCAATGGTGTTTTTTTATGGAGAAGGCTTCTTGACAAAATGGATTAAAGATCCAAAGGGCTTTTTCTTTCCAAAACTTCACACTTTCTGTCATGAATAGAGTATTCAAGAAAATTTTGATAGAAGTTTTTGGGCTTTAGAGAATTGCTTGAAATGAAATATTTAGTACAGTATTCATATATAGAGAGAGATTATAAACAATGAAATAATAATAAAAAATTAAATTTCTTTTTAGTAGTTCAAGCATTTATTTTCAAAACATCCCATATTAACTTTGCATAATAGAAAATGTATCTTTTCCAATATTGAATGTATATCCATCTTTAACTAAATTAGGTTGCTCTGAGTCCCATCCATCCTGACCTTGAATATTTCTAGGGATGGGGCATCCACCATCTCCCTGGGCAACCTGTTTCATCTCCCTCATTGGAAAAAGCTTCTTTCTTTAATGTATTTGGTATGTTCTGAACAAAGTCAGATATATTTACTGACAGAAGGGGAACTGAAAGCAGATGTTTTCTGCCTTTTGTTAAAAGGCAGAAACTCTGAGTGTGTCTTAATTAAATGAGAACTTCTTGAGTATTTATTTTGAAAATTTAAAATTCAACTTTTCAAATCAATTTCCTAAGAGTGCCCAAGTGCTTAAAAACAGGAAAGAAACCAAGGCCACACAGCATTTCAAAGTCTTTAGAGCTGAGCTGAGGATGCTGAAATAGCAGTAAAAATGGCAATGCTGTGATTTGAAGTCTGGGTTTCGCTCCTTGGTTTCTCTCGTTCATGCCATTGCACCAGCCCACATTCTGATGAAATATTAACACAGAAATTGCACATGTGCAACAACTTGCTATGGTTTCTGCAAGGCTAACTTTTGCTGTCAAGTCTTTTGTGTGGGAGGCCAGTATTTAATGTGATGGGCTGATTTAACATGAATTGTTCTTAACAGGCTACATGCCACAAACCTCAAACAGAGTGCTTGTCAAGAGATGGCTAACAAAGACAAGCTAGGCAAAGCTGAACAGCCCAGGAGCTCTTTGTGTTCACACAAGATCAGGCTTAGTGAACTGATGGAAAATGAGCCCAGACAAGCCTCCAGGGTCTTCCCTTTTGTAGTTTGTCTACTAAAGAAAAAGAAAAAAAAAATTACTAGGAATTTTCTGAGTTCTGTGTGTTTTTTCTGCCTGTTTGAGAAGGAGCTTCTTTCTCAGGCAGGGAATAAGAAGTGTCCATTTTCACTGCTGTGAGAGACTCCTTTTAAAATCCCCAAGCTGTTTTGATTTGCAGTTCCCTGAGCAGTAGTGCAGTCCTCCTAATCAGGACATCACCAGGTTTGCCAGGCATTCTCTATGTGTATGGTGTCTCCTAGGTTGAATTGCTTAGTTAAACTCTGAAAACTTCCTTATCACTGAAGTAGTACACTCATCATCTTCATCATGAGTGTACTGCTACTTAAAGCTTCTTTTATTGTTAGTGTCTAAGTATGTATTGATTGGCACAGTAGCTAGCCAGTTCTCCCTCTGCTGCAATCCTCTACTCACATGTAACCACTTGCTGGCAGAAAACAAATTCCTTGTCAAGTTTTCAGCAACAGTTTATGAATTCAACTTGTATTTAGGATTGTACTGGGCTGTTAAATGAAGCCAACAGCTAGTTCCTTCACCTGGCCTTAGTACAGGATGCATTCCTAAGTATGTGGTCCCAAACACTGAACCAGCTTATACCCCCTTTCATCCTCCAAAATTTTCTTGTGATGTGTTGTGATGTTTGCTCACAACTTTTTTTCCTGCTTCTTTGTGATAGCTTCAAATTTTGCAAGAAAATAAAGGATTTCCTTTTATTATAGTACTGATTCTTAAATATGGTTTAATTTTTTTTCACCTGAGAAAGAAAACATAGATTCAATGAAGGTTTAACAGTGCAGTTCCCTTTATATGGAATATATTCACATAGGTTTCAGTTTTAAAGAGGCTGTGCAGTACTTTGACAAGATGTGTTAGTTGGGCAGCCATTAAAAGTGTCTGTAAGAATTTTGTGTCTTAACTGAAATATGTCCTTTAGATTGTGTGCGTGTTAACAGTATATTAGATATTTCTGTTGCTTTTGGGGAAGTATTTAGAAAAGTAAAGATGTGTTTTAAAAGTGAAGACCGTACTTCGTTGTTTAAATCCCAATCCACACTTCTCTGTAACTCCCTGTCATAATTACCTGCATTTTAATAAAATGCATTTCTGTTCTTGTTCAGTTCCTCTGCAGTGAATCTTCTCAAGTATGAAAAGCTTAAAAATAACACTGTTTTCTTGACCATCAAAGGCAAAAAATCCTTTATATGTAAAGGTAAAATGTTATGTTTTAGCTGCATTTGTCCTTTAAGAGAGAGTGAAGCAGGAAAGAAAATAATGGAACAGCTTTTCCTTGACTTGTTGTGGATATAAAGCCATATAGTTTTTTACTGTAAGTGATTTACTCAGAAATCACTCCAATACTTTTCAGTGTAGCACAACATTAGCTAGATCAGCCCTTCTCTGTCCTCCCTTCTAACTGCATTAACCCATTGTCCTTGAATTTCTCCTTCGAGTTGTGAACAAAGAGCTCTTCAGCTTGGGTGGAAGTGGGAAATGTGTTATTGATTTAGTCATGAATAAATGAATGTGTGCTTGAATGTATGAACTGATAAGTGGATAGATGCTATTAGTTTTGTATATTACAGAAAACACTTTTTTGTTGTTGTTTTAAAGCAATATGCACAAGAATGCCAAAAGTCAGACACACACACACACATTATTTCCAAGCCTTTAAAACCTTTTGAGGCAATCTGTATTTATGTGCTGAAGTAGGCTACAGTGCATTTTAGAGCCAGATACCTCTGAAAGCACACTGTTGTCCTTTCTGGAGGAACAAATACTTGGGAAGAGACACACTTTTGAGGATGTTTCTCCCTGAGAAAATCAGGATTCACCTCGAGAGTGTATCCCAGGAAATCTGTGGGTTGCGTGAGATGGATAAAGACTCAAAAGCCCCTTCCACACTAAGCTTTTAAATATAGCTTGTTTGTTTGGTTTGTTTATTTGTTTGTTTTGTTTTTAGGTGAAATAAATTATATATAGTTATTCCATTACATAACAAAGTCTTATTTATCTGTGCTTGGTTGCCTTTATTTATACTAGCATGTCTTCCTTTCCCTGAAATCTGTGCCTTTTAGAGGTCTCTTTACACAATAATTCTAGATATCCCAGTAGCTATATCATGAATATATCACCCATGTTTTGTAGAGTGCAAAAAAATTATGATTAAATTATTAATGCAACACAAAGAAACACGTGCTTATATCAGTACAGCTTGTTTTGATACTAGAGGGAAATACATTTTGTGTTGTAACAGACAACGCAACACCAGCTTGTTAAAATCAAAACTGAAAGTTTATTAGCTTAATTAATTTGGTAAAAGCAGCCTCCTCACAGGAAAATTAAACTGGTGCAAAAGTTATGTGTAGATTAGCCTCAAGGGTAAAAAAATGGATTGCACTGTCATACAGGCATGATTTTCTGATATTAGCTGTATATTAACCAAACAAAGTGTCTAGTAACTGAAAATCAGAAATAAAGTGATAAGGGAAAAATGCTATTGGACAGCGTACTTGAGGATTATTTTACAGAGAACCTATCAACTAAAATGAAATTAATAGCTACTTTAATGGATGGATATTTTCCTTTACTTTAGATGTCAAATTTTAAATCTAAAGAAAAGGAGAAAGGAATGTGTCTCCTCAGCATGGCTGGGTGAAACAGTGCTTCTAAACAACAGAAGCAGTTTGTATTTGCTGTGTCAAAGCAGCTGGTTGCTGAGCCCTGGCCACTCTAGCATTAATATTACTGAGTCAAGGAGATACAGGAAATCATAGAGATTAAAGTTTATTATAGTTTTTTTCACCAGAAATGTACAAAGGCTTCCAATAGATACACTTTATTGTTAGACAATATTTACCAGGGCAAACATATCATATTTTGTTCTGTCCTCCTTCCATCCTGATGTTTCACCCATTACAGAGTAAAAAATACTGTTGCCATCATAGCTGGGTAGGACAAGGGGAGTGGGTTTGGTAACTGAGGATTCAGGGAATGCAATTACATCATTGCCTTGTCTACTATTTGTCAGAAAAATAAATTAAACTTCATTTCCCAGAATAAATTTCCAGCAAATGAAGGAAAGAATTAAGGGAATCTGATGAAATCTGCTGTTGTAATCCTTTGGGAAATTACAATATTGCAAATTTTAATAATCCAAAACCTTGACTGTGATCTCTCTTCCATTCTGTTAAAAAAGGAAAAAATACAAATAATGGGCTAGTTTTGTTTGCCTCTTGTTTCTTTTGACTTTTTGGGAGATATGTAGTCTGAAATGTGTGAGGGAGAACTGTAAAACTTTTTTCAAGATTTTCATATTCAGAAATAGTGACATTTCTTTATGTTGTAATGAAGGAATAAGAATGTAATTCTTGAAGAAATATGTATGTGTATATTTCAAAAGATTCCTTTTAAATACTAATATTTTAAAAGCAGTCATTTATTAAGCCAACCAAAGAAAAATGTTGTTGTCTTTGAACTGAATTTATGAGTCCTCATATTTCCCTTACCTGAAATAATAGACATAGCTAAAGGACAAAAAGGGTGACAGTATTTATACACCACTATTTATAAACAGGTAACTGATAATATAAGCAGATAAATTAGAATGCCTCAGACACTTTTCTCTTTCTTATTTGAGGTTGGATTTATGGATCTGTCTCATTTGTTTTCCTTTTCTATTTAAGTATATTACATATATTTTGGTAATCCCTTACTTCCTAATTGTGTAGCAGAAGGTAGAAGTAACTGAAAACATCCATCAGCTCAGTACTCTACACTGACTGTATTTTGCAGGTCAGATCAACTTCCTCTGATACTATTAAGGCTTTGAAATTTTAATCTTTCTGTAGTCTTCCCCTTTTTTCTTCTTCTGAGATGTATCTTTCTTCTCTAAAGGGTGACCAATGTAAATTTTTTTCTCAAGAGATTTTAGATTATTTGTTATTAAAGATTTTAGATTAAGATTTTATTTTTGTAGTTATTAAAGATTTGATCATTTGCCACCTAGCACTGACTGATATACTGTCAGTTCCAGAGTGTCCCCTATTTATGTTGTATTAGAAAAGTTTGATAGTTTGACACATTCACTTACAAGCAAAATGAATTTTTTGCTATCTGATGCTGTGTGGGGACTAGATTTCAATGCAAAATCTATTTCATTGGTAATCTGTGGCATCTTCAACAGTGCTGAAGTAAGGTGGTTTTGGTCCCCCCAATGGATTTCTGCCTCACAACATGCATGGCCTTCTTTTAACCTTCACTCCATGTCTTAGATTAAAATGAAAGATTTAAGGATAATTATAAAAGGCCTGGTTTGCAATTTACCTTTACTAATATTACTCTCAGTAACAACTCCATTTTAATTTGGGTTTTGTCAGGGAATCATTATGTCTGCAGATAATTAACTAATATGTTTCCCAGGCTGTGTAACAGATACAGTTGTCACAGCATTCAGCTTTGTTCAGTGTCAGGTGAATTACATTTCTCTCCTAGGCAGTTACTGCTAAAGACCCTGAAATGAAGCTTTCATTATTTGCTGACTGCTTTCAGTGTTGCAAAACAAAACAGCCAACATTTTATTTATTCTTTGTTGTCCACATATGAAAAATCAGCCTGTCTCTTTGCCATTCTGCCATAATGAAGTTTTAAAGGCAGTTAAAGCGACAATTCTAAATATATTTTAGAATTAGTAAGTTAATAAAAGAAGTCCTAGAGAAAACACAGTCCAAATTTGATGCATCCATTATTATGTAATGTCTATAAACATAAAATTAATTCTACAGCAGCATATCTTGATATTTTGGAAGATGACATCTGTCAGGTGAGCTTTGTGTATTCCTGCCTTTAGGGCTGAGTGTACCACTGCTATCAGAAGGCTGCATATCTTACAAATGTAGCCCATAGCAAATGAAACCCTTGCCTGAAACATGTCTGTGGCTGTGGTGAAGCTGCAACTCCTACTCAGAACTTCCAGAACTGGTGAATTCTCAGATGTTTGCACAGCCCTGAAGATGCCTTACACCATGAATCTGACCTTGCCCCTTATATCTGCCAAGGTATATAAACCGCATTTTGTAGCTGGATCACTTAGTGACACATGGAAGTTTTATTCAGTACTGAATGGGAAATAAGTTATGTTAGGGTTCTTATCCTGAGCCCATGCTCGACTTCCTGTGGACTAAAGATCATTCCATGCAGCTTACCAAGAATAGTAAGAGATCTTTGTACTGTAAATCCTTTTGCCTGCTTCACTAATATGACTTTAGATGTGGACTTAGTTGCTACATCTGTCTCCTGGGCAACATCAGTTAAAATCCTACTTCTTCTGAGAGGGCCTCTGGGAACTGGTTTCCTGTCAGAGCCTGTTGATTTCTGAGCTCAGCCCTTTTCTTGTCAGTTAATGGGTACAAATTGAGGAAATGGGCAGCGTGTTAGAGCAGTGTGAATAAAGGAAGCATTGCTAAATGAGGTGGGTGGTGGAACCATCTGGACATTTGAAAACTTGCCTATTTCTCAGCTAGATAATTATCTAATTTCACTATTATTAGGCATGCAAAGTCCAAATGGCAATAACTTTGCCTATGATCTAAAATACAACATCAAAATGCCTGGGTTTTTTAAAAAACATATTAAGCTGGCTATCCTTTTCTGATGCATTATTTTTAGTTGTACTTTTAATTGATATTTCTGGTGTTTTCTTACATACTAATAGTGTTATGCAACTTATGACCTTTTCCCCTAACTTTAATAACATTTTTAAAATCAACATTTTTGCATCAACTTACAAATTAACAATAACTTTGAAGGTTTTCTAGATAGTATGCACTAGTAATTGGTCACTATTTCAAATTTTGAGTAGTATGACAACAATTGTGAAACACTTTTATTATGGAATTCAGTCTGTAAACCTGACCTCATAATCAGGGGCAGCTGCAGGATATACTGGAACAGAGTGGTGAAACAGAGCATCTTTTAGCCTCTTTGGTTCAACAGAGAACACTTTTCCTGGTATCAGACTAAAAAAAATATTCTTTGTTACAATTTCTATGTAAATCCCTAGGGAGACAAATTTTCAAATGGAATTATAAGTTAGGGGCATTTATGGGCTTAACAGCAGTTGTTTTTCATCTGAGAAACTTGATAACATTCAGAGAGAAGGCAAATGATATAGATGCACCTTGCATCTTTAAAGCCCTTGCATCATTTTTGGGAAACATGGTATTTGGATAGTGCTTCTTGTTTATTTATTCACTGAACTTTACTAGAAAGTCTTTGCAGTGATAAAGAGATTTTCCTTCAAAATGAGGATACACAAAATTTTATTTTACTTTTATAAATGAAGAGCATCAAATGGAACATTTTAGATATCTTTTCAAAGAGGAGGAAAGAAGGACAAAACAAGAAGAAAAACACCAGTGGACAGCCAGAACAAAAACTTAGTCTGACTGAAAATGAAGATGAAAAAGAAGAAATCTTTCTTTGATTTTTCTTTACCATTTTTCACCTTCAAGTTAAGAATTCCTTGTCATTTTATCTTCCATCATGAAGTTCTTGGTAAAATAAAATGAAAATTAGCAGTAATAATTCCAAATACGGTTACTAACTATGATTATTATATAGGTAGATATTTTTTAAAAAGTGTGCTCACAATGGCTTACAGTTTTAATCCCAGCATTAGAAACCTGGTAATACCTCGATTCCATTGTTTCCTTGCCCTTGGTTAATCAGGCACTGAGCAAAGACATCTTCTTTTATACCATGGAATGTATTTCCTTCCTTTGCATATGAAAATAACTATGCAGACTCTCAAAATACATGATTAGTATGGTGAGGTGTTCTCTGAGGGTGCAAATTTTTTGTGTGTGAGAAAGAAGGGAAAAAGTTTTAGAATCATGTCTCTGTAGTAAGACATCTCTACCATGCTGTGGAAATTTAATGCTTTGGAAACTTTCCTTTTTCAGATCTCCTGCTGTCTGAGTGGTTACTTCCAAACTTCACATTCATTGCTTAATGAAAGACAGTGAAAAATGAATTAAGATATTAGAAGATTATGTCTGTTGGGAGTCTGTGGGGTCTTTCCTTTTTTCTGGTGCCCTCATGTATCTTTCAGTCTAGTCCAAAGGGATAATAGCTGCTGGAAGTTTATTGCTGGCTACTAAAGCAGCACAGTAGGGCTGTCTGGTTTATATTGAATTTGAAATATGAGGAACTGCATTGGTTTGAGAGGGAAGGAAGACTTTGTTTTTATGTAAGTAATAAGAGTCAGCTACACTCTTTTTTCTTTTTAAGAACAAATAAACATGAATTTCTGTCTTGTTTGTCCTTCCTTTAGGGTCCAGAGAAGTCAGCATTTTCAGTGGTGCCTTACTCAGAATTTTGCCATTGCTGATTCCTTGGGACTTCTATCTCAAGTTCATCTAAAGAGATACTTTATGGCCAACTTGTGGATAATTTGTTTAATTAATGCCTCACACTGATGATAATAAGCTGGCTGTGGCATAAAGTGACAGAGTCCACCTCTTGAGGATCTAAAGATTAAAATATTGAAATAATTTGGTTTGTTATCGTTATTATGGTGTCATGGTTTAACCTCAGCAAACCTTAAGTCCCACACAGTCACTCACTCACTCTCTCCTGATGGAATGAGTGAGAGAATTGGGAGGCTAAAATTGAAAAAAATCTATGGGTTGAGATTAAGACAGTTTAGTAGGTAAAGCAAGAGCTGTGGACACAAGCAAAGCAAAACAGGAAAGTCATTCACCCCTTCCCACGAGCAGGCAGGTGTTAGGCAATCCCCAGGAATTCCAGGCTCCATCACATGAAACAGGGACTTGGGAAGACACACACTATCACCCCAAAATTTCCCCCCATATTCCTTCTTTCCCAAGCTTTATATGCTGAGCATGACTCCATATGATATGGGCTATCCTTGTGGACATTTAGGGTCATCTGTCCTGGCTGTGTCCCCTCCCAACTCCTTGTGCAGCCCAGCCTGTTCACTGGTGGGGTGGGAGGGTGAAAATGCACTGACTCTGTGCCAGCGCTGCTCGGTGACACGGAAAACATGCCTGTGTTGTCAACACTGTTTCCAGCACAAATCCAAAACACAGCCCCATATCAGCTACTCTGAGCAAAATTAACTCCATGCCAGCCAAAAACAGCACAAATGGGAAAAATAAGAAAGTAAAAAGCCTACTCCCAAATGAGACATTAGGAAAAGCCATGGCTGTTCTAAAGGAATTAAAAATTCAAGAAAATAACACACTGTTATTTATATGCATTCTTTCTAATGAATAACAGAAGAAAACAAGAGGGACTTGTGTTTCTTCATCAGAAGAATTCCCAGAGGTGATAAATCATACAGAATTTTTGGCTTTTTATATTGTCTGCAGTTTAACTTAATTAACGGAGTTATTTGTGAATTAATTTGTCCCAGGAAGAAGACAAGGCAGGTTTTTGGCTATCTGTGCTCATACAGTTACTAACATCACTGAGCTGAACTTCTGCACCAGCCAGCTTCCCAGAGCAGCTTGAACACTTGCCAGGAAGGTGAAAGCCCAGTTCACCCAGCCCCCACCTCTGCTACAAGCCCAAATCTCTCTTATCTTCCTCCTGTGTTTCCTGTTTCACCCCCAGTGTATTGATTCACTTCCACTGCAAAATGCCCTTCCCACACACACTCCATAGAGAACTGCAGCCACAAATCCTAGTCAGCTAGTTTCAGAAGATTATCTACACTGGCAGAGATAGGATCAGCCCATGTTTTACCAGTGATTCCATGTCTTGCAGGTCATGGCTTGCACTCTTGGCTGCACCTTCAGTCTCATGTCAGGAGGATATCCCACAATTTTTGCACATAACCAGACACAAATATCAGGACAGAGATGTACAATTTTCCTAGGTTTCTCAGACTGATTAATGAACCTTAATTTCAATGTATTCTGAAAACACTGCTGCAGCAAAAACAAGTGTTAATGTGCAAACCTGATAACAGAGCATAACCCAGGACCTGGTCCCCATCTAGTACCCATTCAGCAGCCATGTATATTGCCCTAATTATGTTAGGTACAAAATATAAACTATGAGGCATTGCAGGCATCCAAAGGAGTGCTATCCAGTAAATAGTAATTTCAACATATATATAGGTAGTGCCAATAAATTTGGGGAATGATTTTTTATGTCTAAGTGGACCTCCCCTTCTATGTGCTTGTGTGTTCTGGTAAATTCAAGTTTTCTTCAAAATTTTTCCTCATCAGTATTTCCATTACCATTATATCACTGGTCTTATTAAACAGTACAAAATTGAAAACCTAGACAAAGTTATTTGCTTTCCTTAGTTACTTGAGTTTGAATGTCTTATTCTATAGTTGAAAAGGGAAAAACTGACCTTTTTTTCATTTTTTATTTAGCTTAATACACCTTGGTGGTGTTCATATTAAATAATTTTGGGAATTCTGTCATGCTGTGCCAGTTCAGAATTGCATTATTAAAGATACAGCTGTACACGAGATTATTCTTGTAATGAAGTTTCCAGTAAACCAAGTGAATCTAGTAGAGGAGGGAGCAGAGGTCAAGAAGGATAGGAGGTAAATAGCAATCTGTAAAAGAAAGAGTCGTGTCAGAGATATTGATAACCCAGTCGACTGTGACAGGTGTAGTTATGCTCAGTCTCTGTGGGATATTTCTGTATACAGCCAGATGCTCTGGAAGAAGAGGTGGAGGAGGTATCTGTACAGTGAGATTTGAAGAAACTGAAGACAAAAGTTGATGATTTTCTACAAAATTCAGCTGCTGGGCAAGTTGAGGCAAGTTACACTTTAGAAATAAGTTTAATGTGTAGCAGATATAAATCTATTTCTTACTTGTATGAGCTATGAATTTGCCTTTGAATAGTTTTGGGCTGAGCTTTTGGGAATTTTAGACATGAGTCTTCCTTAAGCTATGTCTGTGAAATATGTCTGAATATATCTAAACTCATATTTGCCTGTGTACAACAGTGAGAAATGGCATGACTATGAATATTCTAACCCCCTAATCTCAGCTTTGAACTGACTTTAGATCAATGTAAATACTACCAGAAATAATTATGAGAAATTATTGGATTCTGAATCCCACCATTTTCTTGATCCAGTTTCTTGGTCCCTGACCTATCTGCCAATATTCCCAAGAAGTCACAGTTCTTTTTTTTAAAGAAAACTACATGACCTGTCCAATGAAACAAAATATGCTGGTGGAGTCACAAAGATGCCTAAGATTTTTGGACGCTGTCCTTCTGTCTCTGCTTTCAGAAATTTTTCTTCACACAGAAAGTCACAATTTTTTTTGCGCTGAGATGTTTGATCTGAAGTCATTGCTGGGAAATGGCTACATGTTGTATGCTGTGTGCAGCAACCATAGATCATGACAGTAAGAGGAATTTAGATTGGAAACAACTAATTTTGAAGGTTGAATGTATTATTAATATATTATTATTAATGTATACAGACAGCATATAGGATTTGCAAATTAGCATCTAGGAACATTTAAGTTTGTTTAAATAAAAGTGCTTGCTGCCTCTAGGAAAAGTTGGCTTAATACACAAAACTTTATGTGAGGATGAGACTATGGGAAACACTTTTAGGGGGGCATGATCATCAGGTCAAAATATTATTTCTTGAAGTTAGTGCAGTTGATTAATTATTTTTGTTCAACAAGAAGCATTTTAAAAGGATTTGGCTACCTAGGCTTAACTAACAGGAGAACAAATTCCAGTACTCATCCCTATAAAAACAATTCCACAGCCTAAACATTAATGGTTCATGTCTAATGTTGTTTTTGCTTCTTCAGAGTGCTTGAGGTTCTGTGTGTAGCTCCCAAGTATTGCCCAGGATTTGCAGGAGACCTGCCCCTCCCTGTAGCAGCAACTGGAGACATGTCAGGGTGTTCAAACAGCTTCACCCCCTTTTCCGTGACAGCTGTATCCTGTGTTTCTTCTCCTTTCCTCCTGAATCCAGTCAGAGATCAGTCTTTCAAGAAGTAGAAATACTTCTAGTGTCTTCCCTTTCTTTTCAAGATTTTTCTGATTAAGATTCTCACTGGTGGTTTCAGAGACACAAGTTTTCTGATTAGGATACTCAGACACATCTTCAAGAGTCTCTTAATCACCCAGCAGTCCTGGAGAGAAGAGGCAGGATTGGGCTTGTCAAGCTGTTTCTTTTTTTCCCTAGAAGATAATTCAGGATTCTCCAAGAAAGGAGGAAAAGGAAACCCATTTCGGTGTACAATTGGCTAGAGCACTCTACTGGGGTTACAGAGACTTGGCTGCTGGTTTCTACATTTCTTTTTTTTGGCTAGTGACTCTTTACAGAGTGAGTGAAGAACAAATAAAAAGGAAATGTTATACTAAGTCCTATTAAAGTGCAAAGCACTGTGAAATGCATTCAAGGACTACTTATGTAGACAAATGATATCACTTGAGTTTTATCTCATTAAAAGATAGTTAGAAGTTGGTTAAAAGAATACCTCTTAATTCAGGCTATGCAATTACTAATGAAAACTTGGCTAAATTTGGCTAAAATACTTGAAACTTAATTGACAATTCAGATGTAGTTCTTTCAGCTAGGATTAAGACTGAATACAAAGTGTTTTCAATTAAACAGAAATTAATAAAAGTGGAAAAAGTCTCCCAATGTCCATTAAAGCCTGCATGTAAATATAGTGGGAAATGACATGCCTGCTGTAATTCAATGTCTTGCTTGGAGTCATATGAAGAAACAACTTGTGCAAATTGTTGATACCAAACATCCTTAATTTACATCAATGGTAAGACCAGCTTTTAGTAAAAATAATACCTATTTTACTGAGAATTATTTTAAGATATTAGTACTAAGTCCAATATAATTTTAGTATAATTTCAGCTCACAAAGGTTTGTGGTCTTCATGTAATAATACTTCTCCTAGAAATTCTACTGACAGACATAATTGAATTATTGACTAATTGCCAGAATTGAATGAATACTAGGTGCAGTCAACTCATTTTAAAATCTTAGAGGGTGCTGCAATTTTCAGAGCTCTTACCTGTGTTTTGTCTCAGGGCTAGATGATTACCTGGGCAAAGCCAGCTGCAGGAAACAAAGTGTTAAATTTCTTCTTGCAGATAGTACAGACACCGGTTTAAAGGGAAGAGAAGAGGAGGTCACAAAATGTAGCTAAGGAAGGTTGAATTCCCCTTGCATCATCTGGAAGTGTGTGTGTCCTGATAGTAACATGTCATTTGGATGTAGTGATGCAAACCAAGCAGGCTGCTGAAGAATTAGGCAAAGGAATGCCATGAATAAAATTTTGACTCCTCTTGTTTTGGAAAAGCATATCTGCACTTGCATACAACAAGAAAAAATGATAAAGTGGCTTGATCTCCTTGAAGCATCCAGAAGGAAAATTTGTGAAAGGTTAGGCACAGAAATGAAGCAAGGTATTTCCTCTAGTTACAACAGCATCAGTAAACTCAGTAGAGCCAGGACTATGGCTTTGAGCACTGTCACACATTCATTCTTAACAATTCTCCTCAAAGTTTCATAACACAGCTCTTGGCTATCTGTATTTCCAGATAGTGTCCATGCCCACTTCAAAGATACTCTGATTAGGACATGTTTCTAATATGTGCAGAAATAAGACCTCCTGCTTTGGGGTAAAAAATGTTTAATTATTGGGACACAAGCTCTGCTTGCCCCTTATTTCCAGTATTAGATACCTCGCCCTTTTTAATTAGTAGAACAGTTGCAATTTGTTGGCCCAGGAGCAGCTGCACCTGCTTGCTATGATTTCACATTCCTACATATTAGCAATGGCAGAGATAGCTAACACTAGGTTTTCCATGGTGTATACAGCTTTTATCTTATTACCTACAGTTCCATAAATGTTTGCTATTGCTTAATATTATAGAGCAATGTTTTGGTATATGTAGCTGTGAATATCAAAAGAATCCACCACTTTACTTTCAGCACCAAATCTGAGGTAATAGCATTTTGATGACTGTTTCTGGTAACTCTAATTGTTTGTAGAATCATTTATCTAATTTCAAGGAACATTACTTCCAGAAGTGCACTCAATAATTTAAAAAATGGTCCAAAGTGTTTATTAAAGATTTCAATATGTGGGATATAAGCACAAGATTCAGACCGATTTTATTAAGTACATCAATAAATTCAGGAATATTTTATTTTGAGGTCTAAATGCATATATGGTCAGGTAAAGATGATCTTTCTCCTTTTTGTAAGGATTTTCATATAACATGGCACTCAGCTGCTTAAGAACGTTCCACTTTATTTTTCCTTTTATGGTAACTTGCTTATTTATGCCTCTGGGAATTGGAAAATCAAGTTATGATTTCTCTTTTGAGAGCTTTCACCAGTCAGATTTGCAGGTTGTATTTCTCTCCCTACTCTCTCTTTTCTCACATTGGTCTTCACTCTCACTGCTCTGCATGACTTCTGGCTGATTCTTTTTGCCTCTTTGCTGGGTGATGTGCCTCTCATAGATAGATTTAAGTTTTTATCAGTGAGTGTGAACTGACAAACTGGCTATTGCTCTGCATTCTAAAATTTAGTATGTGTCACAGACCTACAGGTACTTCAGCAATAGGACCACTGAATAATCTGAAATAATGGCCTGCAAGCAGGAGCTGTGGTACCACTTCTCATGCCCTGAAATCCAACTGAATAGAAGATCACTTTCATTTTTTTTAAATGAATTTTTGTGAGGCTGGATAAAATATTTTATCTAAAGTATGGGCTGCAGCATAGGTAGTAAAATGGAGATCACAGATGTAGCTCCTATGTAGTTCAGTGATTTGTCTGGGGACTGGAAATTTGACCTACTTGATAACATTCACAGTAGTTATTAACATTTTCAACAGCATGCATCATAAGGGCAGCAGAATCAGTGGGCAGATAGATTTCCAGGCTAGTAAGTGAAAAGAAAGCCCAGAAAGACAGTAATTTTAGTAGAGATAATACATCAGGTATCCAAGAGTGACAAGGGTCACCAGAAGGACAGGTAGAATAACAAAGGACTAAAAGACAAGGGAACATAATTTGAGGAAATTAAATTGGAGCAGAAACTATAAGCATAAATTAATGTTAGCAGGCTGACAGAAGGAAGGGGTTTGTAAGGACAGGAGCTGAAGGATGAGAATTGTAGTGGGCTGTGTGATACACAGAGGATCAGTAACCAAACAGTAGCTTTGCAGCATCAAATCATGTGTGGGAGAAGGAGACAAATCTCGCCGTGCATCTAGGATTTTAGGACACAATATTGCAGAATAGCAGATGTAGACACTGAAAGAGCTTAAAAATAAGAAAAGATGAAAAAGGAGCAGCAACTATGATGCAAATCTTCCTGAAGTTCTGAAATTCTGGAAATAAATATTTTTTGATGGATGAAGACTCCTTGATACTGTTTGCACACTGACTTCTCTCACATCCTGTGTCAATGATTTTCATAATTGGATTACTAGTCAAAAGAAAAAGTGATCCTTAATGTTTGCTTTTTATGCTTATGTTTTGTGAATTTTCAAGTGTCCAATAGGCCTTGCATGAGGAAAAAAAAAAAATCAAAACCACTCTTCCCTATTGCCCTTTTTGACATAATTTTTTACTTTATAAAGATTTCTACATCTTCAGATTTCAATGCAAACCTATCCAGATGCATTTTTGTCTTAACAATTCTTATAATTCTGTTTGTCTTTCTTATCACTAACAAAAACCACTATATGTTCAGAGGACCATCAACAATATTTGCAGCATCTTTTTTTTTTTTTCTCCCTTTGGCAACAGATAATTTAATATATCAAGTAAAAATGGTTAGAATTGTTCACATACTTTTTATCAGTCACCTAAATGAAAGGTTAAATTCAACCCCTTAATTGCTGGGTTTCCTTCATTAACTCCTTGGTGTCAGCCTTATTCTTGATTGCTGTTAATAGTTTTTAAATGGTCTAAAATGTTTTAAAATCATATTTTCGTGATCTCTGAAGCTTCCCTTGGCTTTAGTAGAAAGGCATTTCCAAAAGCTATTGCTTCCTCATTATGTTTCATCCGTTTCACTCATATTCCATGTTCACTGAGTTTATTAAAATGCCCTGTAATACTTTGTAAATGCTGATTAAAACAAATGCTGTTTAAAAACAACAACAACAACAACAAACAACAACAACAACAACAAACTTCACCATAGTTACTATGTATCTACTGACCTAGTGTTACACTGTCTATATGTTGACTCTAAATCAGGTACAACTGAGCACTTCAGAACTTGTCATTATTATTTTTATTAGCTCTTGTCCTCTGATACTGAGGTTGATTTGAACGATAGTTCAGTACAAATTTAATTCCTAGAGAAACTGAGTGATGAATCCAGTTTGTGGTGGATTTTTTACTGTTCTTTTTTCTGAGTCCTTCCAAAATATCTTCGATAGATATTTGAATAGAGCAAGATATTCCAGCTGAGCAAGTTTTTCTCAGCCTTGCCATTTAGGTTAAAATTAGAAGCTTCCTAAGCTGTTTTGCAGTCAAAACTGATGCAAAAAGGCAATTTATTTTTTTCCTTTGACCTTGTACCAATGAGAGTACTTTTCACACCTTGCTTATCTGTCAGCCCCACTGTATCTTTTCCAGGTTCCCTGCTGGTGTTGAGGCCATGATGAACATCTGGCACTTTATATGGAAAGATATCAGAAGCTGAAACAGGGTTGTAGAGTGACAAGAGACACAGTTGCAACAAAATTTAAGAGTAGTACTTATTTTGGGATGTTGTCAATAAGCGCTATGTAGGAATTGCTGAAGCAAAATAAAATTAGGTTTTAGTAAACAAAAAAAAAAAGGTAGGAAAGAAAGGATTCTATGGTCCTATAAAACAAATTTAGAGACTTATGGAGAGAAGATGGAGATGGTGATTTAAAAAATATATACATTTCATTATTGAAAAAAAAAAAAAGAAAAGGATCATTCTTTCCAAAGTGTTCACTTTCCTAACTCTGAGCACTGGACCAAGCCAATTGGAGAGATGACTTTTGCTGTAGTAGCAGCTGATCTAATTGTCAGGTTCATGACACACAAAATGAACAATTGATATCTCCTGAGGGCCATTTCAGTTGAGAGTGATATCAGACCCATGCACAGCTGTTCGACCCTGTTGGATGTTATGAAATCAATGAAATTAGTAGGAATATTATAATCAAACCATGTGTCTAGCTTCTAAGGGTGAATTTTAAGAGAGAAAAGCTCCAGGTATTTTTGTTTAAATGTTCTTCTTAGTCTTCTAGGTATCTCAGTTTCTTTATTTGTAGATTATGGGTAATATTTACTCCTTCTCAAGAAACTGTCAGTTTCTACTTAGTTGTTGAGTTGTTGTGTCCAAAAGAATCCCTACGGGAGTGTTAAAATTCATAAAGTTCAAAACCAGAAAGGTCTGTATCCATGCTGAATAATTTTCTTTTTGGTTCTTCAAACACCAAGACAGAACATGTAGTTTGGAAATTCTCAGGCTTACATGGGGTTACTGTTCAGAACATTGCATAATGGCCTGACTTTTCTTACCCACTGCATTTCAATTGAAGTATGAATATGAGCAAAGATTGTAAAAGAGCTCATGAAAGTACAAAAAGTGGATCTCAATGTCAAACAGTAGAAGGTGAATCTTTGCTGAACATGTAAAAAGATTGATGAGGGGAATCTAGCTGGCAGTTTTAGCTAGGAATAATCCAGAGGAGTATAGATAGCTGAGCTTCTGGAAGCATGATGTAAATGCACTCTTCATACCTCAGCCTTCTGCTGAATTTCTCATGCTTCTGAGCTGTTCTCAATGTAGCCTGTCTTCTTTTGCCATCCTGCTTTGCTACATGTAAATGTTGTTACTCAGGGAAGCCTTTTTCCATTTGAATCATATTGACAAAAAGATGTGATATTTTTTCACCTTAGCACTGAGCGTGAAGCTGTCCTACATGCCCACCGAAGGAGATGGCATTATTTTGGTAGGGTAAACAGTGTACTAGCCTCAAATCCCTAAGATGCTTTGGAGCAAAATACAAATGTTTATTTTCCTTATAAATTATTAAATATTCTGATATTTGTGACCATTGTTTCTATTCTTTTTTCCATCTTGTCCCTGCTGTGCCCGCCCTGTTCCTCAAGCAGGACTATGGAACAAGTGCCAGCTCTTGGAACTGCTAACTTGTACCTAGACAAACTTACACCAAGGTTGTTAAATTCAGACACAAGATAAACTATAAATAATCCATAAAGATTAAAAGTAGGGGGTTTTTCCCCTGTAAATATTAAAATATATCAAAATCTATAAACCACTTATTTTGCCTATTTTTTTTTTTTGAATTGCTGGACGTATTTAATGAAGAAGAAACATTGATTTAATTCTTGTGTAGTCTAGTCTGAGTTTTTAGGCTGATTTTAGGCTGTGAATCTCTTTTTTCTGCATGTCAAAATCCAGACTTGGATAAAAGTTAAACTTAATAAGAACAACATTTTTGTTTTCTATATTATAAATTTATCATTAAATATTAAGGGGTCTAAAAAATCTTCTGATCCTAAGGCAAAATCAATGAAATTTTTATACATGCAACATGAGTTTTTTTAAATAAAATATTTTAGCAACCATGTTTCTGTACCTTCTGAGGTCCTGTTTTTGTCAGTCATTTTGAGTGTTCACTCTATATCCACAGATCAAATTCCTGAAAGTACTGTTTTCTGTTCTTAAAAGTAAAAGAAATTTGTAATGTTTGCAAAATGAGGGTGCAGATGCAGTGACTTGTTTTTCTCGTTCTATTTCCTTTTTTTTAGTATAAGAATTTACTTCTAGAGAGTATTTATCTTTGTGCTAAAAACTGAAATTGCCTGGCTTTTTGCATCTCATTCCCCTGATAATATTTTGGAGGAATTTTTTGCTTCCATATATTTCCTTTAGTGCCTGTCATGCCAAGTGTTGATTTCCAGTTATTTTCCACATATTTATATTAATTATCGCAGCATGAATCTTTGAATACTTTCCTCATCCCATTCTTTTCTTTGTGACATTATTCTTTAAAACAGAAGGGCTTAAATCAATCTTCAAAATATTCCATGTCATCAGATGTTTTGTCTGAGAATGTGGACCTGAATATGTGGTTTTGTGCATGGAAAATTTGGTAGCATTTCAGCGACTTTTACTAAGACTATATGTCAATTTGAGAATTTAGTCCCAGATCCCCTGCTGCCACTTGTGCAGGTATGGAAAGCTACTGAAGTGCTGTGTTAGCAGAAATGAGGCCCTACCTTTAGAGGCAGAACACACAAATTGTGCTTCAGATACCTCCTCTTGCTTGCTCTACAACTTGGACTAACTCATATGATGGTTTCATGCCTTTGTTACTCCCAAGTTGTGATGTCATTCCAGTCCTCCTATTCATAATGAGATAATTTAAAAGCTAGCAAGCATTGCTGCTTTTGCACAGAAAAGACCACTTTATGAATGCAGCAAAACCAGTGATGTACTGTCATTCTCTTGACCCTGAAACAGATGAAGATGACTCTCCCAGAGTTAGATTCAGCCGTCCTTCACTTCAGCTCCCAATAAATTTGTGTGGTAGAAACTTGTGCAACTTGCTGAATTTCTAAAGAGTATTTCAGCCACCAACAGGTCACTGATTTCAAAGATGAATAAGCATCTTAGGTACCTGGGGGAATCTGAACATCAACAGAGGGCAGAATTTGCACTGAATGTTTATTATGCTGCATTTGGTGGCCTGACATTGTCTTCCCCTTTCTTTTAATAGGAGGTCTTCAGCCATTTCATAGAATCATAGAATCATTATAGAATCATTAAGGTTGGAAAAGATCATCAAATACAACCAGTAACTTAATAATTTCAGGTCGTGTCCCTAGGTTATTTCATTCAACTTAGCATGTAGGCTGCTGCCAGTGAAAGAGTTGAGGATGGTTAATATCTCTGACAATCAGGTGTTCCCATCTAGCGATTCATGCAGCTTCTGGATTTTAAATCTGTGCTTTGTCTTCTGTGTTTTCATCTGATTACAAAAATACATCATATCATTTTAAGGAAGTCTGTGCATCTGTGACAAATTAAAGCAAACAAATTACTCCCTAGCCTAAGGTAGCAGTGGAGAGAGCTCAGAGGACCAAAACGAGTGATGAAGGTCTCATGATTTACCCTCGAGAAATTTGAAAACTGAGTTTTGTTCCAGAGAAGTCTGTGAAAATGGCTTCTTTACAGTGAAATAGCCTTGTTAATTGACCCTTGGCCAAAATCACCCCAAGTAAAATTTTAACAGATATCAAAATACTTGAGATAATTTGCAAAATTATCTTTCACTGTGGGAAAATAAAGAACTTATTTTGTTTTGGTTTTGGTTCGGTCGGCCCAGCAGTAATTTAAATATAGTGTGGTTGCTACTACAAAAAAAGTTGATAGAAATATTTCAGAAGTTTTCCTTTTGCTGCTCTTTTCTTTCTTGTTTGTCAGCCACCTATAGAATTGACCTTTCTAATTGAAATTTTGATGGGGAGGTGCTGAAAATCAAAGATGTTTTTGATCCTTTCATATTAATGTTAACCAGTGTGATAGAAAACCAGATGTGATTGCCAAGCTAATTGTTCTTAGGCAAATAAATTGCATTTACAAAAGCCTTTTCAAAATCTAATCTGATTTAGAGACTTGTTCTGGAAATTTTTCCTTTTTTGTTTAACTTAAAGAATTTTGGTTTTAAGTTGTTAATCCATTATTTATTAATCTATCTATTTATTAATATATTATGTTATTAATGGCCAGTAGAGTAAAAAAAAACAACCAAACAAACAAAAACCACCCTAGAAAGATAGTGCACTCCTAAGGGCTTATTAAATTTACTAAAGTTTAATACTTTCATGGTATTACAGTCTACAGAACTGTCACTGATAATTCTGATGATATTTGATTTGCAGATTTAAGATTTGTGATGTTTTTTGTCCAGTCCAGTCATGCTCAGTGTTTATCTTCATTGCATCCCTTTGTTGTCTGACACAATAAGGACCTGATATTTTGTGAAGCCTTCTGGGTCATATTATCAAAAATAAAGGAGAAGTTTGTAATCATATTCAAATATCTAATTCAGTCATAATTATTGTTACAAAAAATATTGTGCATCTCACCTATGTAAAATATTATTTAATGGTAGAATTTTTTGTAAGAATTTTAAATGCAAGCCATAGTAGGAATAAATAATAGTTGTTATGGTATTGGCCAATTTTTTCCCTAGGATTCAGCTAAATAACTCTGGCCTTCACTCTTAGAGATTAACAAAACACCTCTGTTTTACTAGCTGATCAATGTTATAAGTCATAAGCAGAGACTGTACCCACAGATAAAATGGTGTAATTGGGATTTTGCCAGCCTCATTAGTGTCATTGATTAGTGTGCATTATTCTGTTTTATTTCCACTTCTTCAGAAGTTATGTCTTGTGCTAATTTTCCTGTTGCTGCATTTTTTATATAACTGCAGTTCTATGTTTGTTTTGTGCTGGTTTTTTTCTTCTGAGAATAATTCTTTGAAATATGTTTGGGCTCAGATTTGTCGTGATAAGATGTCTTTTGAAATTGTGTAAAGGAAAGTAAAAGGGTAATAATTTACTGATATGAAACCTGAGGCAACATATAAAAAGAAGCTGCTATAAAGGACAGTGCAGCTGAGCAAGCTTGAAAATGTACAGGTGACTTAAATAGCATGAACCACACAAGCAGTTTTGCTGAAAGACTGGAAGGCTGCCACAGCCACATATAGATGCACCCCAGTTTTAGCTGGAGAAGGTCAGAGACAAAAACCTTGAGCTTTGGATTTATGCATACGCAGATGACAGTTGTCTCCTAAAGGAGATATTACAAAAGAAGAGACAAAGTCAAACTGATAAGAGCTTGTCAGTGCAATCCAGGCTCAGCCAGTCCCTTTCTTTTTGAAACTTGCCTGAGTGCCACAAGCATGCAGGCAAAATGTAGTCCTGTCATACCGAGTGGTGAAATAAGGGGGTGGGCTAAGCAGAACAGTGAGAAGTATTCAGGATGAGGACACGGCTATAGGTTGCACTTGTGTGATGTGAGAAGTTAAAAACATGACCTCTCCTCTGCCCTCCAGCTGTGGTCATAACCAAGGATGGAATCATCTCACAGATTAATTTTGTTTCAGATCTTAAAAAATTAGGCAGCTAGTCTGAGCTAAATGTATAGTTCTCTTTCCAATTAGTGAAAAATTAAATAAGAAACTCCAAGATATCATTAGTCTCTGATACTTGGCCTTAGTGAAAGAACTGTTTTGTGAAAGAATTGAAATGTTGGAGAGAACACAACAGAAAGCAAGCCTCACAACCTACAGAAGCTAGAAAAGAAAAGTTTGCAAAGGAAATGTATGTACCTGCAAAACTCATTTAAAAAAAATCATTAAAAAAAAAGAGAGAGAATGCATATTTTTTGGGGACCAGCTGAAATTTTTCCTATAAATTTTAGACCCAACCTAAATTAAAAGTACATTTACCTCACAAACACATTTTCTTCAGAGACCTGCTCTACATTGGGCAAAATGGGGTGTGATCAAGAGAATTTTCTTTAACACATGTAAAAGAGACACCTGAATTGAGATTAAAGGCTTTATAAAAAGTGTTTTGGAGGCTGAAAAGCAAGTATCTCTAGCTTAGGAGAAAAATAAACTTAATTAACTTGTAGTATTATAATTTTAGAATGTCTGAATTATTTTTAAAATAGAAAGTTTTTGTGTGCCCATAAATAATAAAAAATATGATTAACTTGCCTGAGCATCCCATTGGTCTGTGTATAAAAAATTTGCATTTTTCTTAAGATTAATTTTCTTGGTTGGCAAAAGTATACTTAACCTAACCCTTTGTAACGTACAATTTAGAAATTAGTACAGAATTGAATGGGCAGTAGTGAAGAAGTGACTCCTACCTGATGGTGAGCACTTTACACTTATATTAGCTTTGCCTATTAATTCACACCAGTAAAAGTACTGCTTTTAGGAGAATCTTCTTACCAATCTAGATACCATCAAAACTGATGCAAATTTGTGCTTGAAAAAATTCTTGACTGAAAAGCCACCACACATCAGTTGCCCTGATTTAGTATTATGGGATGCCTTTTTTTTGTGCATTTACTCAACACAAACAACAAAGTGTGTTTGTCTCTGAGCCTCAGTTGCACTAGTTTGGTGTGCTCTCAGGTTCGGTAACCCCGCGCAACTCCCGCGGAGGATCTGCAGGTCTGGCCATGGCAGGTCAGAGGGAGACACGCCAGCGTGGGAGTGTCCAGCTGTTGTCCTGACATCTCCTGTTTGACTCCTGCTGGGCTGCTAGGGCTTGCTGTGAATTTTTATGAAGAAGAATGGAATACGGAGAGGAGTTGTTTGGGAAAGTTTTCATGACAATATGCGCTCTGAGCAGCTGGATGGCTGCAAAGCTGCTAGATAACTCAAGTGTCCTGTAAAAGGGAAAAATTAGTGATGGGTAAAAAGCATTTCCTGAGAATCAGCTTTTTAGTAGGAGTTTCCTTTTCCAGTCAGATGAAACTTCAAAGTATTTGTTGTTATATTTCTAATATATGTTTAATGTTTTAAATTAAATAATTTAAAACTCTTTGCACTGTGTGACATATTGATTGTATAATTACAGAGTTTAGTAGTCATTCCATAATGAAGCATAATTTCCACCATAATCATTGGAGAGAGAGATAGATAGATAAACAGATAAATAGATAGATAGACCGTAATAGTTATATTTGTAGCACAGACAGTGATTTAATATCAATTTGCTTTGTTTGGTTTTCAGTCAAATGCACCAAGTGTGAGATGCAGTGCTGGAATACGCTGCCTGTAAGGAGTTTAAGTTCCCCATGAGGTCAATGAAGTCTTGAAAGTAATTCAGCCTTTGTATCTGAAGAAGACACATGGTGGTTAGGTATTGAATTGTTTGCTACGTTTCACTAACTGCAGTAGGTACCCTCCGTAGTCTGTTACAGATATTTTTGTAGGTGTTTAAACCTGAAATAAGTCCCTCCCCCACAGTCTTTCTACTTGCAACAATATCTTTAGTGTGAAGAGGAAAATTGCAGTTTGCTGCTCTAGCATTTTGTGTTGCAATAAATGTTAGCAAATAAGAAGCAGTAGCAGCAATAACTTGAGCCGTTACTTTTATGGCTCTTTCGTTTCATGCATCTTCTGGGGATTTTCAAACATTTGGGTTTTTAAACAGTTTCTTTACAGATGTGTTCTGTCTTTTGAGAAGTAATTTCAGAGGACTGGGGGAAAAAAATCAGTAAATAAGTGAAAAGATACGGGTTATCTCTTGGCCTACTAATTAACATTCTTAACCTTTCTAAAGATTCATGAAGTTCAAGGATTTTTCTTGAAACACCAGAATTTTTTTTTTTAAAAGAAATTTACTATTTGACAATTCTTATCATAGAGTTAAACATAATTAACTAAGTATGGACTAGCCTGTGGCATCTGTGGTTTTTTTCCCAGTGATTAGACATGACAGGATGTTATCTTCAACTGTGAGATGGAAGGTAATTCAGTTTTCACAGAACTTTTATGTAATACTGATTGAATTATTATTTAAGATATGTGCTATGTTTTGTGTAGGGCATTACATGCTCATAGCTATTATTTATGACTGAGGTGTTTTACTACTTTCTAGATATTCACAGGTGTGATAGAGAGATATTTGCAATGAATAGTGGAAAGCAGACTTTGAGGTTTCCAAATTTTATAATTATGTTCTGCATTTTCTTTAGTGGTTTTTTTTGGAGAAGATTGTCTTTAAATCCTGCACACAAATGGCAAAAATCTTTGCTGTCGAAACCTGGAGTTCTCTAGATCAGTTTGGAAAGATGGCCTTTATGAGACTGTATTGCAAGTGGAAGGGAATGAAGATTCAAACCCAGCATTTTGCTGAGAGATGCAGTAGGTAAATTACTGCTTCATTGTTGCATGAAATTATTAAGACTTTTGAAATATGTGATAGCATATATAGGGAAGGAATAACAGTTAACATAATAGTTTTATTCCAGAAAATAAAAACCTCAGTTTAACTCTCCCCTCTGCTAAATTTGTTTTTCAGCAGTTCATTAAGAACAATGAAGGAGAATAAATGTTCCTGTCTTGTTTCATGCCCAGAGTGATTTTAGTGTTTTAAAGGTTTGTGGAAATAACATTTCCCTGTAATTCAAACATCAACATGTATAGACAGAATCTGTCTACTATTACTGCATTCTAAACTTCAATTTCATGTCATGTTATGTTTTTCATGGGTTTAGATGTTTATTTATGAAACTATTAGGCATTATTTATTGATTGGTAGTGTAACCTAGAGATATTATTAAGATTTCAATTAATAGTCCTCTCTTCAATGTCTGGCACATCAAAACATTTACACACCCCTAACACGACTGCACCAGCCCTGTAAAACAGGAGGTATTTTAGTATGTACCCCAGGAGAGTTGTACTCGTTTTAGCAGAGCACAGAGAAATCTTCCTTGCAGCTATCATAGCTTTGGAAGCATTTTAAATATTTAAGGGCTCTTTATAGCAGCTTTGCCTTTCTCTTGTTATGAAATCTCCGTCAGTTTTCTAAAGACAGTAAGTCTAAATGTAATTGCTTTTATTCTGTAGTGAGAAACAATGTTAAACTTCTTTCTTTACAGGAAGGCTAAATGCCTGCATCTGATAAGTCATGCTTGGATTTTTCTGTTGTAAAGGAGGGCACATGTGAACCTTTGGCTTTCTCATTCTTGAGAGCCCCCATGAACTCTGTGACAGAAGCAAGCAGAGGCTCAGCAAGGCTGTTGCAGTTTCTTTTCACTGATAGTTCGACAAGCTGAACTCTATTGATGAAATTTCAAGAGGGTCACCACAAAGAATGAAAATCGTGCAGTAAGTCATTGTATGAGAGGTCCATTGCTAAGTCTGGCAGAGATCAGAACAAGTTTCTTGCTTGTTTCATAACATTAATCAATAGGGACATGTGCCAGGAGGGTAGCGTGCTTGATTTTTTAAAGTTTAAAAGGAGGATTAGTGCAAGTCCTAGCAGACAGAGACAGGTGAAAATAGATGGCAAATAGAGCATCGTCAGAAATAAAAGAAGTCTGAGAGGCTGGTGGACTTTGAATAAAGAGATGTAATCAGTACATGGAAATACGTGGATCCAAACTGACATTTTTGTGATTTGGAATAAATATGGACAATACTTCTCAACAGCAGCAAATCTGTTTCTGGCCCTGTGATCTAATTACTTACTCTAGCACCTAAGTGCTGACTGAATGTTTATTCAGCACAGTTGGGAAGGTTTTCTTTATCTTTATGGAAGCAGAGAGCCTTGCTTAATGTTTGGTTGCATTTTCAAGAATGTTGAAGTGTTCCTGCACTCTTGGTAGAGAAATGAAGACCACCATCTTAAAGTGTCTCAAGCTGCTCGTGCAAAAAAAAAATGACTCACTTGATGCCAAATTTTTAAAAGTGAGTCATGGTTTTATTTATAAGGAGTAGGTAGGAGGATATGAGAACTCCTCAAGTCCCCTTAGGTTTAGGAAACCCAGTGAAAACAACTTTTAGTTGTCTAACCTGGGCAAATACTGTCAGTGTCCATTTTTTCCTGGTACCTCAATGAACTTCCATTCTTACTTCCTGGAGTGTTAATTATGAGAAAAAGGAGGTAAAGAAGGGACACTATCAAGTAGTAAAAAGTAGGAAAAGAAACATTCAGCAATCACTCGGCACCCCTTTTTCAAACCGTCTTAGAAACAGATTCGGCTCTGATGAGGAACTGAATTCCAAGCCATCTGTGAATCCTCAAACTTGTACACCCACAGTGGAAAATGGGTATAATTTGTTTCTATAGCTGCTTATGGGATCTGCCAAACTTTTTTTTCCTCTTTTGGTTGCTTCTCTTTTCCATCCACATCCATCTTCATCCTTATTTTCTCCGAATTTCTGACCAGTAAGAAGAGGATAGAAGCACCATCTGTTCTTGAAAAGCTCTAAGTTTGGCTTCTTCTGCTGTTAATCAGCAGCAAATCAGACTAAAGCACAGCAACTGGTATTCCTTAACTACAATATCTATTACAGCAAACATGAGCAAAAATTATATGGATCTGCGTTTAGTTACTAAACTAAGCATGGTGTGGCTGCTGTGGGACTGTTGTTTAATTGCTTCACAAACATATTGACCAACCCAGATTTTTCACTCCTGAGGACATTTCTATCTGTAAACAAACTATATCTGAACATCTTTCATTCTTTTTGACATTTCATTTGCAGTATTTACTTAGGTAATATCTACAATCCAATTAACTTTTCCTCCAACAGTAGCACTAAATGTTATTTTACAATAAGTAGAAATCACAGTAAAAGCTGTGAAGATTCTTTTCTTTCTCTTTGTGTCTATTGGACAAATTGGTGTAAAATCATATATAAGAGAACCCACTAATTGTAAAAAATATGTTTCACTTCAAGACAGCATTGCAGTTAAAATCCATCTGGCAATTATACCCATAAATATGTTAATTAGTTTTTCCTTTAAAGCATTGGGAGTTCATAAGTCATTAGTGACTGTGAGTCCTTAGGTGCAAATGAGTCAAAATAATTCAATAGTATACAGGCTTCATGAAGAAATGTGATGAGAATTGCTGTTGAAGAGCATGCTGGGTTTTGTGCTGTGACATTTCAAGACTGAAAATGCATGTATATGGAATACAGTTTCCTCCCCTTGTGAAAATGGAGGAGTAAATCTCAGCAGTGTTTTGTCATGACTCAATCTTAATTTTGATCCTCCGCTTTTATCTCTACAGCATATCCAATCTTTTTTCAAACCAATACAAATAAAAGCATCACAGTCAATTCCTGGTTCGTGATGTTATGACAAACTGCAGTGAAGGCCCATTATTCTGTCTCCTTTCAGTGAGCTGTAGATGCAGGAGGAATTTCACCCTAAGTGCTTTTTTCACTGGAATCTCCAGATGGTCTGGTGTTACTGTGCTGCATCCGACGCACTGACAAATAGGCTGTCAGTGAAGATTTTTCCTGTAATGTACACTGTGAAACGAAGCCATCTATTTGTTGATATACATTGTTTGAAGTGTGTGCAGTTTGCCATGAGCCATCATGTGAAGGTGACACATCTTTACCTCTGTATGAACGCAATCCTTGATTGAAGTGAAACTGATGTGGTTGTTCTGAGATGTCAAATGAAGTAACGTGCCAGTGAAGTAGCTGTGCAGAACTAAGTCAAAAGTATTCCCAATCTTTACAGGGTGGTATTGTCTCTGTGTAGACCCACGATATTTTCTTATGTGAGTGGTCTGACTGGATGGAATCCATCAAAGTTCGGTTACCTACCTTTAACTAAAACAATAGAAATAGGGATCCTCTTACTCGGTTCCTCATTGGATTGAAGGTTACTGCAACTCTGGTGATTTGGAAGCTTGAGTAAACTGGAGGAATCAGAATTTTAATCTGTTACCTGTTTCGCCTACTTGGCTGTGTCCTTTGGTAGAACTTCACTTGAAGTAGTTTTAATTTTCCTCACATTACCACTGCTGTGGATTTTGACCACAGAATTTTTCATGCTGTATATTGATAACTAATTAGTTTCAGTAAATCACATATGTTTTCTTGGCTTTGCTATTTTAAAATGAGTCCTAGTTCAGTGTGAACAATATGGGTCTGCATTTAATCTCACAGAGTTTTCAATTTATTGTAAGATAATTTGGTCCTCAAACTACTTAACTCATAATCCCTATGTATGTCATTGGTTCACCGCTGAAGAATATAATTTACCAGCAACAGGCGTACACTGGTCACCCACAACATCCTTCTCTAATTTGGAGAGAAAGGGAATCAATAAGTGGACTGTTGGATAAGAAAGTGGTTGGATGGTTGTGTCCAGAGGGTAGTGGTCAACAGTTCAGAGTCCTGATAGACATCAGTGAGAAGTGGTGTCCTTCAGGGGTCCGTATTGGTAACACTGTAATTTAATATCTTCATTAATAAAATAGACAAAAGGGTCAAGTGCATCCTCAGTACATTTGCAGACATTACCAAGCTGAGTGATGTGGTTGCCACATTTGAAGGACAGGATGCCATTGAGAGGGACCTGAAAAATCTTGACAGGTGGGCCCATGGGTATCATGTGAGGTGTAACAAGGCCAAGTACTAGGTGCTGCCCCTGGGTTGGGTCAATCCCCAATATCAATACAGGCTAGGGGATGAGCGGATCAAGAGCAGACTGAGAAGGACCTGGGGGTGCTGAGAGGCTGCATATGAACCAGCAATGTGAGCTTGCAGTTCAGAAAGCCAACTGTGTCCTGAGCTGCATCCGAGGCAGCAAAACCAGCAGGTCAAGAAAAGTGATGCTGGCCCTCTACTTCCCTCTCATGAGACCCCACCTGTAGTACTTCATCCAGCTCTGGGATCCTCAGCACAGGATGGACATTGAGCTGTTGGAGTGAGTCCAGAGTAGTGTCACTAAGATGATCAGATGGATGAAGCACTTCTCATACAAGGAAAGGTCAAGAGAATTGGGTTTGCCCATCCTGGAAAAGAGAAAGCACTGGGATGACCTAATTGCAACCTTCTAGTACCTGAAGACAGCCTGCAAGAAAGACAGAGGGATTTTTTTACAAGACAATGCAATAAGAGGACAAGTGGGAATGGGATCAAACTGGAGGAGAGTAGATTTGGACAACATATTAGGAAGAAATTCTTGACTATGAGGGTGGTAAGACAAAGGCTGGAACAGGTTGCCCAGAGAAGTTGTCGTCTCACCAATACTTATAGGGTTTAATGCCAGCTTGAATGGAACTCTGAGAACACCCTGTGAGGGGCTTAGAACTAGATGATCTTAAAGGTCCTTTCCAACTCAAACCATTCTGTGATTTATTTTATCTATTTATAATATTCTTCTAGAAAGGTGTGTTCCTTGAAAAGGCAACATAAAAGATACTATTCAAAGCAGTCTGTCACTACATGCAGCCAAATGTGAGCTAAATACTGTCACTACCTACAAAAAGCTTCCCAGCAAATAATTCTATTGCTTCATTTCACTTATGATGCAAGTGTATGTCCTGATTTCTAGCTGTCCTTTTATTTATGCTTGAACAAATCAAGTAGTTCCAGAAGTTAGGAGTCAAGTGTTCTGAATAGTTTTTGGTGAAAATTTTTGTAGCTTCTCACTCTGGTTTATAATGATGAGAATCCATATATTTATGTGTTTAGATTTATTTTCATACTCTTCATCTTATTTGTAATTGAAGATCCATAAATAACACATATGACTCTGTATGCATAAGCTGAACTGCTGCATGTTCATTGCAGCATTTATAAAACTTCAGAGTGTCAGTGCTTGTGACATCACTTTTTGCTTTCTTTTTTTCCCCTTGACCCAGTCTGCTTAAATAATAAATTCTTGCAGAGAGATTCCTCTACTATTTGGTGTGTAATATGGATGCCAGCCACAGTGAATGCCACATGTAAGGAAACAAATAACTTAGTGAGGCTTGTTGTGCTCTACCCTACAGAAACAACTGAATCAGCAAGAATTCTGAGAACACAAAACAGGCGGTTTCACTTCAGAGAAATAGACAAGGAGATGACTGGGAAAGAAGTGGGCAAATCTAGTTTGCTTCTAAATAGTGTTGCTATTCTTGTGTTAGTATAGAATTACCTTAGAAAAATAGAAAGTTACCAGCAGGATTGGCAGAAGGTGACTTTCAGAGCCAAATGTCAGTTGTTGACTGAGCAATCTGAAATATTGTAGATTAGCAATTTATTCAGATTGACTGAATTTATATTGGTTCAGTACATTTAATTTTTTTTTAAAAAGGCTAGGATCATAAATATGCTGATCCTATAAACATTATGGGATGTAGAGAAGTGTCTGTGCTAGAGATATTTTGCTACCTTTGTGAAATTCCAGCAGGTTTGACCAAATGGCAAAAATTCTAATTTGTATATGCTCAGTGGCAGTTTTTAGACTCCATCTAGCTGATATCTCCCAGAAGACTGGCCTAATAATCTAAAATACATGCACATAATCTGCCCTGTGATTTCAGTAATACTTTACTCAGACAAAGCAGCATTGAATGCATCTCTAAGGTAGATGGCCAAAGTACTTTGAAAAACTAGGTGTTAGGTACCTTGAGTGTTACCCAGTGTTGAAAAAAGTCTTTTACTTCAATATGTCTCTTTTTTCAAGATAGATGTTCACTAAAATCTAACCTCATTGAATAGATGCAAAGGAAAAAGAGACAGTCTTTTTGAACACTCTGTTGTACAGATAATCACTCTAAAATCCAGCTAGGAAAGACTAATTGTGCCTTCAAATTAGGTAACAAAAATATGCAATAAATAAATCCCTATATTAAGTAATTTCCAAAAAACAAAGTACTGGATACTCATTTAATGAGCATTGCATATTGCACAGTCTGTATTGGAGAAAAAAAATATACATAACCATAATATACATGTACAAGAGATCATTTTTCACATTGCTCTTTCCTGAGTCTCTGGGGTATGACTTTTAACTTTAATATAATTTAACGTGTTTTTCTGATCAGAAATATATTGTCAAGTACAGCCCTTAAGATCATACTGTGTCTTTTAAAATTTAATAAAATGCATTTGATATTGCCTTGAAAATAGATTACAAATTGTATAGACAAAATATGAATATGCACAATAACAATTTTTAAATAGATTTTGACAAGCTTACATTATATAAGTTATTTTGTTATGTATTTTAAAAACATTATTGTATTTCTGCTTTAATTCTCCTTTGATTAATTGTCCAAGAGAATTTAATGTATATTAATAATAAATTAGTAATTATATATTATTCTTCTATGTTAATGGTAGATCATTCCATGTTTATTTATGCTGTATTTTTAAAATGTGAATATCTCAATGACTCATACTTGATTTTAGCCAAGACTGGAAGATGGGATCAGAGATTAATTATGGTAATTTCTGTGTTACAACAAAATGTATGTTGAGGAAAGATGAAAACCACCTTTCCTGGAAAATGATCTCTTTGTGTATTATTTTCCCTCAGACTTAGTGAAAAAACTATAATGAAAAGTGTAGCTTTTTTCAAGCAAAAAAATTTCTCAAAGACTTCCACAGTTTTTCTTCAAGTGTTTTGTTCAGGTACCTCTGTAAAAGAACAAATATCATTACAAAGTGTAAAAATGCCCCTAGGAGCATCAGTCCTGTTTTTGCAAACATTTCATCATCTGATTATGCAGAATATACTGCATCTTTACTGCTTGCTTTCTAATCCACTTATAGCTATTTTATGCAGGAAATGAAATACTGGAACATTAAGAAATGAGGAAAACACATGATACGTGGGGAGCTTAGAAAGCAGTAAAAATGAATTCTGACAAAAAAAATAATAATCATATTGTTAAAAGAGGTCATTTCTTTTCATCTGTCATTACTCTGAGAAAGAGATTAATTTAGTGTTCAGAACATCAGTCAAAGTGTTCACATCCGCAGAGGACATGAAAGGAAAATGAATTTATAATTACCTGTATAGTATGTAGGAGCGTTACGAATAATGAGTCATTCAAAATACGTATGGACTGGGAACGTTCATATGCATCCAGATAAATTTCAACTCATAATCTAAGTACCTGTCTGTCTGGATTACTATAGCTGAAAAATTATGTAAAACATTCTCTCTGACAAACTAGCATCATAAGGAGCTAATTGTACTTCAGTGTTACCTTCTAGAAACAAAATTATGCTTGAATTTGACAAAGCCCTCTGACAATTGCTAGAATGGCTTGAAGATAGGGCAGATGGCTTCACTCCACTGAGGGTAAATTTTAAAGTGTTGTTATGTATTTTGTGTGCTAGCCAAATGGAGAGCTATGATTTGGAGTCATTAGTAAATTCAGACTGTTTTAAAATTTCCTGAAATAATAATCTCCGATTTGTTTATTGGTTTTGCTCTTCGTTTCTTGTCAAACTCTTAAAACAGGAAGAACTGTCCAACGTCAAAGAGTTACTTGTGAGAAGTCATTTATGTTGTCTACTTTGGGCAGAGCAGGTGCCCTGAATTTCTAGGTGCAGTCTCTGAAGAAAGATGACTTTCTTCAGGGTCAGGGTTCGCAGCATCACACGTGTGCTGCAATTACACCGCCTGCTTTGAGGGCATCTGCTGCCTTTGGTCAGCTGTACAGGGAGCTTGCTACTGAAATAAGCACTGCATGTGCTTACATGCAGGGGGGATGAGATGGATCTAGGTTTGGCCCTTATAAAATTCTCCCTCTTTTCTACATGTTTCAGAGTTCTTGTTGTTCTTTGTTTTTTTTTGTTTTTATGTTTTCTTTTTTTTTACCTGTGTTGTCATTTTGCTCTCTCCCTGCCCTCCTAGCATGTAGCATTTCCTTACCTACAGTTTGGAGATACAAGAGGTTACAAGACAGACTAAATAATCAAGTTGATTCTCCAACCAGGTTTTTAATAGCAATAGCTGGCTGTATTAGGATCCTGTTCTCTTAAGTTTATTTTCCCACTATTTGTGTTTAGCTGCTCTCGCTTCCTATGCAGTAGTAACAGTCTTCTGAGTATTCCCATTATTTTAAGCTAAAAAGACATGAGAAGAAAAGCAATGGGGGTTTTGAATCTGTCCTGCCTGTTTAGAAGTTTTAATCTTAGAATATGACATGAATCTGTAGTGAAAAACTTGTTGTTTAATTTGTCTTCGCTAATAATCAAAACAAAGCCCCCTTCATTGTATGTTCTAAGAATATACCAGACAAGCATAAAGGTGATTTTTTTTAGTTTGAAATCTTTAGGGTGTGCTTTTTGAGTAGATCTGGTCTTTGAATTTTGTAGATGCTGTTACTCAACGTATCTTTTTGGTAGCTGCTGGGCTGTGTTTCCCTGCATTCTGTGGGGGCCCTTTCCTACTCCCAGTGCATTGGCACTTGTACACCAAAGCATTTCTTCTGCACAAATCGCTGGCAGTCAGGAGAAATTCATTCAGACCAAGGGAGATCTCATTCTCTGAATTTACAGTGCATGCTTCAAATGAGAACATTCACATAATTAATTCCTCCTGCCCCAATCCCAAGTCATAGGACTTTAGTGTATTTTAGGTCTATCAAATGATGTTCATTAATTGGTAGGTAAGAGAATGTATATTTAATTGAGCAAGAATGAATAGATTTAGGGTTTAGGGTGGAAAGGCTGATGGATTTGGCAAGGAGTTTACTTAGGTAAAGTCAGGTGGGTTGGCAGTAAGCAGAAACATATTTTATTTTTTGGCAGTAAAGCTGTTATGCTCAGGGAATATCATATGTCTTGTTGACTGAGGTGGAAAATTTTGGAGAGATCCTCTTGTAAAACTTCTGGAATTATATCACAGCCTTTGTCAAGATGTAAATAATTCAGTATTGCAAAGTCATCTGGAGAACAGTCAGGAAAAGAAAGAAGGGATTTTTTGACATTGATGCTTCTCTTATATTCAGGAAAAACAAGTTCCTTGATCCCTTTTATATAAGCACTGGGACTGTGCCAGCCAATGGGAGGCTGGTTTTAATCCATAAAACAAAATGTTATGCAAGTTTTAAAAAAGGCAGTCATTAATAACTATAAAACAAAATAAAACAAAACCCCAAACTAAAACAAAAAAAGGCCTCCCCCCCAGAAAAAAAGTGAAAAGAAAAATGAAAAGGGAAAATAAAAGAGAAATAATAAAGAAGAAAAGGAAAGGGGAAAGGAAAGGGAAAAGGAAAGGGAAAGGAAGAGAAAGAGAAAAAGAGAAAGAGAAAGAGAAAGAGAAAGAGAAAGAGAAAGGGAAAGACAAGCATTTAACTTGTTGAAGTGGTCTCATATTGTCTTCACCTTTCATTTATCTCTTTAATAATAAACAGTATAATTAAATCATGTCTCTTCAGTCTGTTCTTTCCTCACTTACTTTTGTTTGAAAACAATGTTTCAAGGAGTTTTTAGGAGTTTAATTATTAACACAGAAATTGTTTAATCACTCTTTCATCATTAGTATGAGTCAGTTTAGGACAGTTTTTTTGGTTCTAACACTATGCTATGTGTGTGCACAATTAGGCATCGAGAGTAACTTTTGTGAATGAATTATTACACAAATAAAGGTCCGTTTAAATTAGATTTGATTTGGGGTTTCATTTGATACCTGATGGAGATATATAAAATACTTATATCTTTAATGATTTAAACTTGAGGGGTTTTTAATTGTGGAGAGATTAATGGTTTTGATCGTGATCTTTCTAGAATGCTTGCCATTTATTTGACATTTGATTAACCTATTTTTAAGACATTTGTTGTTCAACACAATTGTATTTAATGTCAACATGCAATTTTTGTAGATATGGGTGATGTAAAATATATCTTTGAGATGCATACTTTCTACTCTCAAGAATTTAATGTCCCTTGTGCCCAAAACCTGCTGAGATCTTCTTATAAGAATAGTCTAAATATCCCCTCCAGGAGTATGCAGCTATATGTGCATATGTACATATGTACATCTTTATTTATAAATGGTTGTGGTACCCTGTTCACTAGTGACCTGTGTGTATCTTTCCATCTGTGTGTTTGTAAGTGTGTGAACAGTGGTTTATTTTTATGAGTACTATTTATTTCTCTAGAAAAAAAGTTTACATGGCAACTTATAACTTTACCCACATGCGCTGCACGCAAAGGAAAAGTTATGTCACCATTTTTAAAATGAAAATTCTTATTATTTAGTAGAAATTAAGTTTCAGAATAGAATAAGGAGCACTGTTGGCATTAAATTTTTTTTTTGTACATGTAAAAAAATCTTTCTAGTCAATCATAACAAATATTTTTGAGCTTGCTATACAGCTGCAGTAAAATATCCAGGGTTATGTGCTACATCAATTTCAGAATCATTGTACTTTTCTCTTTTAAAAATGTTTTTTCATGTATATTGGGTCAAGATTTGGGACATGGTCTTTCAAAGTTTCAGGGTTTTTTTGTTTTGTTTTGTTTTTTGGGGGGCGTTTGTTGTTGTTGTTGGGTTTTTGTTGTTGTGCTTGTTGTTGTTGTTTTGTTTTTTGTTGTTTTTTGTTTATTTTTCCCCCAGGCTGCAGTTAATAAGAAAATATAAACAGCTTCTTGATGTAAGGCTTAAAAATGTTGGTTTATACTAACAGACCCAGCCAGAAATGTTCAGTTAGACTATTTTTCCTATAACAAAAAGTGTTTTATATGCAAACCTGAAACCTTTGGAATCTTTTCATATAATCATGTCTTGAATTTTTTTTTTTCAATTTTCTTTTTTTTTTAGAATAATGAATTTTCACTTTGCAGTCATATCTGACACAGCAAATGAAATGAAATATAATTTGTCTGTGCCTGCTCTGTTGCAGTCATATTTCTTCCCATTTGCAATGATTTCAGTCTTGTGGTGCACCAAAATGCTGTCTAGTCAACTTTATTTTTTCCAAAGAGAATAAAGTGTTTTGAAACCATTAGAAACATAGACTTGAGAAAACTAATTGGCAATTCAGCTTTGTTCAGAGTCTGCTAAGCAGAGAAAATGTTGTGCATGGTGATATTGTTCAAACTCTGCTATGAATAAAAAAGTGTACAGGTTTCCTGAAGAGGTCAAATTTAAATTGCAAGCAAGCAAGCAATTTGTTATGATGTAGAATGCACAAACATAAGTCTTGTAAATGATAAATGCTGAACTATATTTTCTTCCTAATGGGCCAACATCAGTAGGTTGGTTTAAAAAAAAAGCTGCTTCTGTTTTAAAACTCAAATATATTTATTTTAGTACAAACTAAATCACTTTTAAGAACATCTTCTCTCTTTCTTAATTGCCTTGGAAGTTCTGTGCACATGAAAAAAGGAGTAACTGGATAAAACGGTCTGAAATGAAAAAACATGATTTTTAGATTTAATCTTTTATTTTTTTCCCTCTCTTTCAGTCCTTAGTCTGGGAAATAGAATTTCTATGGATTTCCTGGATTGCAGACTCTCAAATCTATAATGTTGTTTTAAATTTAGGGTTATGTTTTCTTTCTCCTGCTAGAAAAAGCCCCAAAGCTATAAACATGCTGTTAGTTCTGTTGCATTTCACAATGAAAGCCTCACCTGAAAATACCTCTATCTTTTCTGTGATTCAGTAAAATAATTAAATATCAATATTTATAGATTGCTACAATGTTTAAGCAGTTTTGCCAAGTGAAAACTGACATATGTAGCTGTAAAGGTACAAAATAAAATATTTGAAAACTATGATTGCATGTGTTATGGTTTTACTGCTATTCTTTACAAGCATTACAGTAACACATGGCTCACCAAGGAGACGCTGAACTGGACTGACAGCTCCTATCCAACACACCTTTACATCCATCTGTTTTCAGATAAATTCTTATTTTTGTGTTTGATGTTTAGGAAGTGAATAAAAATGAGGCTGGAGAAACAGAAAAGTAGTTTATTCTTTTATGAGCAGCTTCTACAAGAAGCGTCATAGTACAGACTTAGAGCCACATCTTTTTCTGTATTCAAGTGTTGACTAGAAAGCTGGGGAAAACACATAAGGTGCAGTGAGGAGAGAGATAAATATTGTTTCAACTCATATACTGAAGAAAGTGAAAATATGACTTAAGTCAAGGTTGGACCTGCTAGGATGCATTACTTCATGACACATTTCTTCTACATCACATTCTCCTGCCTGGATCTGTTTCTGCAAGACCTTGCACACATGAATGCTCTCGCTAAACATGACAGGATGGCTGGAAGACTTGGCAGACCTGGGGCCAATACATGCCACAAATCCTGGGCACTGCAGTGAAACCAGCTGGGTGTCAGGGGACATCCCTAGTTCAGACCTTAAAGCCTCTGTTCATCTTGCTTTCATACTGTTTTATGTGTTTTTAATTATATTCTGTCACTCTCAAAATCCATGAACATTGCTTTCCTCTTTAACTATTTCTGCTTCCTTGATCTGTCTCCTTTCTTTCTTTGGGGGAATAAAAAAATAGAAAAAACTACCTTAAGTACAGTATCTGACACTATCTATATACTAAATAATGCAGTAGAGGAAACTGTAATTTCTCTGCATTAATGGGCTACCCTGTGCTGGGAAGTCTGAAGGGCTTAATCTCAAACCATTCTCAGCATGGCTGTAATATAATTGTTTAGCAGTGCATACTCAGCGAGCATTGTCACTCTAATACACAGTCAGGGCTTTTTTTGGTGTTGGCACTAAATATTAAAAATAATAGCAGAGTGCAACTGTCACAGAACTTTAAATATATTATAAATAGAAGTCAGTATTAATATAATTTCATCCATTATTAATATGGATGGGAATAATCCCTACATAGAAAGTGATGTGTGAGATCGGGTGTCTCAAGATTCTCAACAAGAGGTCCCAAGGATCTAATAGTAAACAAATGAAAAGGAAAAAAATGTCCCCAAAAACTATAAAGAAAGCAAGTGATTTTTTGAGGGGATACGATGAATTCAGAGGACTTGAATCGCACTAGATATAAAATCTTTAATTGTTCTCTGATTTTACTATTAAATTAGTATTTGATTTATCTCATGCTCAATGACATCTTACATTATAGTGTCAAAGGGAGAAAGTAATTATGTGTAATAATACAAGACAAGAACTGGGGGGAAGAGATACTTAATTTTCCAAATTGTCCAGTGCAACAAAACAACAAAACCCCCTATTTTTAATAAGTGTTTCTCTTACATTTAATCTTTTCCATTTTTAAAATAATTTAGAAGAGATAGTGTGGTGTCATGTTAAGTGTTAGGTTTTTTCTTTCTTCTGTGTCAATCAAAACATATGTTTAAAATCTTCCTGTGTTCTGTAGGTAATAGTGATTTTGCAGTTCCAACAATGCAGGAAGAAATTAACTTGCCCATTCATATTGCCAGACTGTGGTTTTCTTTTATTCTTTCCTTCTTCATGTGTCATGCTGCTACAATATTAGTAATTTTACAGCAATTTGCTGAGAATGTGCCTAAAATCCCATGTACCTGGTTATGAATCACACCTGGTTGTGCTGGGATCAAGCTTTTAGCAAAGAAAACATTTAAGAACTAGGAAAAGCAAGTGGCACCACAGAGTTTTTGTGTAAACCATTCTGTAATTTGAAAACGCCCTCTTGCTGTATGAAAAATCTTTCTTTGCTAACTTTGAGAGACATTTCACTTTTTTCGTCCCCCATATGAGGAATGGACTTTGTGGGTCTTTTTTTCCTCCATGCGATGTTCTAAAAATGTTTTCAAAATGAGTTTCTTAAAGCAGTCCCTTTGGGGAATGTTGGCAGAAAAACATATGTACAGATATAAAACTATTAGAGGCAGAGAGTCAAATAAATTTGAACTCTTTTTTAGAGACAATTAATTATTCATTTTTACCTTGCACAGAGCTTTCTTCTGCCATGCTTGCTGAGAAGCATTTTATATTGTGGTTTTTTTGGTTATGTATAAACCATCCTAGCATTTGCATACCCTTCTCGAAAAAGGATTGGTAGACTTTTTGGAGTAAAAGTGTCACCTGTTTTTAGGTGAGAGCCATGGCTGCAGGAGTTGTGAGGGGTTTTGGCTCATCTTCTGTCATTTAAAAAAAATGCTGACATTCATTGCATGAATGTCTTTGCATTATTCCTCAAGCACTTTTCCTTCCTGTACATGGTCAATAACCAAAAAGACACATCTTTTCCAGAAAAGAAAGTAATAGTCTTATCTTACATAAACTAATGTAAAAGTAAGATCTCAATCATATTAAGAAATTTATTGTTTTCATATTTGTTCAGTGTTAAAAATGAAAAGCTATGGAAAAGTTAAAAATACTGTTATGTTTTTACCTCAATTCCACTCCCTAAGACAAGGCTATAGATCATGATATTTTTGTTAGAGCTGCTCTTTTGGTCTAATATGAACACTGGTGACTAGAGTTTGTTAATCTAAGGCAACAGAAGCAGCAGCCTGGGAAAAAACAAACACCAAAAAATAAAACAAAACCAAAACCAAAAACCCTCAAACAAACAAAACCAAAACCAAACATAAAACAAAAGCAAAAGCAAAAGCAAAACCCCAAACACTCGCTGTATGAATAATTCATGTGTTCACTGTGTTGGCTGTTCATTGTATGCAGAATCTGACTTTTAATAATAATGGAATAGTATAGTAATGGACTTGGTTGACTCAGTTTACGGCAGGAGAACAGTAAAATTTTTTTTCACTTCACTGACTTCCATCCATAATATGATCATAAACTCACTACCATTATTGTAGACTGTCAATTTTTATGGAGGACGGAGCAAGTATTTTGTATAAAATTGGTGGTTGAAGTTCTCATAAGTCTTAACCTTTCTTCACAAAATGTTGAAACACCTGTCTTCCAGTGACACTTTTTTTTTTTGTAGGAGTATCTTTAGAATATTTTTTCTTTCCTGATTGCTGCCATGATTTCAGTCATTTATTTCTATTCTTTTCTCTTGCATCTCTTTCCTTGAACAGAAAATTAGACTTTTCAAATTTCTTGTGACTAGATAGGATCCATTAGTATATTTTATTTCCCTTTCCATTCACTTCTCCAGAAAATTATTCTCTGTGCACCTTAATCCTTGCACCTGTTATGGTGAGAAAAGGAGTTAGCAGCTTACAAGCCAATGGAAAAAAATCTAATATATTAGCAAAGCATGAAAGTTATTCTTTATTTCCTACATCACCATTCATGAGACTATAGAATAATTTAAGGGCATCACACTAGTGGCAGTTTTATAGATTATGTAATATTTTGCTTAGTCCATAGTGAATTTTGATGTTACTGAAACATTTTACTATTCAACTGTGCATGCATGCAGGAAGTGCAGAAGTTAAGAATTGTGTTTTCTTGCTACTTCACAAAGTCTGTTTATAATATTTTGGTGTTTTGCATGAACAATTCTGCAGCATGCAGAATTGCTTTCATTTTCTTTACACATTGGCCGTACAGTTTAAAACAGTGTATATATATAAATGTGGAAAAAATAACACTTTGATATGAGTATGGTAATCTTTGCTCCATTTATATATGGACTGCATAAGCAGCTTTTAAATATGCTATTATAATATGCAAGAGTCTATTTCTGTCTGTGATATTCCTGTGAGAATATCACAGATATTCCTGTGAGAGGGAAAGACGATCGTCTGCAAGGTGCAATTGAGTGGGAGAAACAGTCTTGCAAATTACTGTGGGTAATGGGGAGGTGAGAACCATGTTCTTGTTGGTTAAGAATAACCTCCAACAAGCACTTTTCAGTGTTTTGGCAGCAGTTGAAGCAATTGTCTCAGCTTTCCAGGGGTCTGGCAAGGCCAGCAGTAGAATTATGGATGTCTATGCTTATTGTCAGCTCCTCTCAGTCTGTTGCCTGCGTTGTAATGTATAGGTCAAATCTGAGTAAGCATTCATTAGCATTGTGTGAAACTACAGTGTTAGTATCCAAGTTGGACTGGTCTTTCACACCATGAGACTACTTTTCTGACTGGCAACTTTTGCTCAAATTTAATGTGAATCTCAGCTGAAATTACCTTTCAATTCATTGACATCTTGTTGAACTGCTGCATTCCTAGTGAGGTGACTCCACAACTGCCCATTATACAGCCTTTTTTACACAGTGTTTTTAATATGGAAGGCTGTTTCTCCAAGCTTAGCTGCTATGACCACAACTCAAAAAGAATATCAGAGGTTTCTCCACACTCTCACCTTGGGCCATAGTATTTTTTATGGAGGACCGCTTAGTCTAGATTCGTTCATGATGTTCCAGGGCAAAGAGGACACCTACTATGGAATCCATGTAATTTCCCATTTCACCATTCTTTCAACAGTTGGGGGGCGGGGGGGTAAATTAAAAACAATCAATTAATTGATCCTTGCAGCTAGTGTCTATATACCTGTAAAAGGTTGAATATATCCTATATACAAGAGAGTACATTTCTAAGGAATATTCTGTTTGGGAGGGCACTGTGTCAGAATTTAGTCAGCTTATGCAGGGAACAGATTTAAGTTATGATAATGCAATGCAGACCAGCAACAAACTTGTGTTAGTGCTGGTACTGGTTTTAACCCTAAAAACATACTGATTACACATCACAGTTTGAGATTATTGCAAGAATGGCATTTACAGTATACAATGCAAGAATAGCCATACTGCAATATTGCTCAATCTTTGCTGTTTTTACGTCAGTTCTGACTCATGAACCCATTCCAATGCTGCAGTCTTGCCATACTGCATCTTATTATATCAAGTGCCAAGAGCAATAACGTAAAACCTTTGTTTTTCCTACATGCTCCATTTAATCTCTAAAAGCAGGACTCAGCTCAGTGGAGTGTGTGCATATACCAGCATTATACCAGTCCCATCCTGGAACCACAGCAGCCTTTGCTCATAAATTACTAGACCACAGCAACACACAAGTGAAGCATATAGGTGAAAACTGTGAGGAGTTTAGTGTCTAGTAAATCTAACATTCACTTTCTGTAGCATTTGCAGTAAACCTCTTCTAGATGATTGTATTTTAAAGCTACATGGTCTAAAGAGATTTAGCCTTGTCTTGACACCAGCTGAAAGAATAGGATGTAATGTGTGCAGAACTTTATATTGCATTTCAGTAAGCTGATTCATTTCTTATTAGTTCTGGGTGAATGTATGTGGGGGAGGAAGTAAAAGGAAGGATGAACTTAGTTCTAAGAATATAAATTTAAAAAAAGTCAAACTGTAAACATGGTATTTGAGTATAAATTTAGAGTGTCATATTTTCAATGACACTCTTATAGTAATTAGCACTTTTTGAAAGTGTATTATTTGCCTCCAGAAGGGGAAAATATGGCTTTACTGGAGCTTCATGTAAACAGCTTCAAGTGCAAGTTGACATGATTTTTCCGAATAAAAAAAATCTAAAACAGATTGAGACCCAACAGTGCTTGACATAGAAAATCTACTGTTGATGCATACATAATATATTTCTAGAAAGCTAAGAAAACTAGTGAAAAGCAATCTAAGACAGGACTATGGGCTGCCTGACTTTAAAAAATTACAGAGCATTGGGCTAGACACTCCTGAAAATGGTCATTTCAGAGGAGCAGACACTTACAGGGAGTAATGGATCACTTCTCAATGTACATGCCTCCTTTGGGGGTAAGAGAAGTAAAATGTACATCACTTCAAATGACCATTGTATCTATTTTCCATCCATTGCTAACATCTTCTGGTAAACCAACTATAAATAGAAGCTCATTTTTTCAACATTTTGTATACCAAACTTATAAAATTAATCCTTTTCAAAAACATTTCTTCCCATGTCCCAAATTTGCATTAACAGTGGAAGTTTATTACAAGGATCTCCATGCATTAGCAGGAAGGGGCTTGTAAAATGGCATACAGGAAAACTGTCACTCACAATTGAGTAGAATTACTGGCAATAGTCATGCTCCATGGTACCTGTGGCTGGACAAACATATGTCTGTCAGGAAGAAGAGCCTAATGTATTTGTTAAATTATTTATTTTTAAACTTAGACCCATGTCCCACCTGCAGTTTTAAATTATTGTAATTGTTTATTTTCTTTTACTTTTACAATGGTAAGCAGTAGTTGCCATGGCATATAATATTCTGTGTGGTTTTTCATTTCTGATTTCTCAAAGCAGTTGTCTGTCTTTGGTGGGCATTTGCATGTTGTTCAGGTTTCCTCTGAGTGAACTCAATAAGTCATCTACCAACTTTCCTTGACAAAAAAAAAAAAAAAATCATTTTTTAGTCTCAGTATCTACAGTTTTACTCATTGTTAGTTGACATATTAGTCATGAGGAAGGCTGGAAGAAATGGAAACTAAAAATACTGGAGCAATAAGAAAAAGCTTCATTTTTTCCAAGTGTCATCATGTCTGAGATAAAAATTAAAACCAGGCACAGTGTAGTTGTTGCCTGTCATTTAAGTTTTTCAGCCTTATAGAGACAGTTTCTAGTTTCCCATTTGCGTGTGCTCACTGTAATTCAAGCATTATTCAACACTTAACCTCCAGTAATAAAATGTGATCCTAAAAACCTCATAAAGAAATACTCTGCCTTTTTCTAAATCCTGTGTTATAAGCCAGCATTTCTTCAGTTCATTTCTTTAGAATGCTGTAAAGGAGAGAAGCTGTATGACTTGCCTTTCCAGGAAAACAAACAAATAAACAAACAAACAAAAAACAAAACAAAAAAACCCCCAACCAACAAAAACCCCAACCCCCCCCACTAAAACAAAACAAAAAAACCCACTAAAAACCCAAACCAAAAGTGTTGGAAATTTGTATGTCTGCCTCCTAAGATAAATTTCCAGGATGTGTTTTCTGTGAATCTATTAGTAGCTTTATAAGTTACTTGTAGCTTTATAAGTTAAAAAAATGAGTTGACATTGATGAAGATCTTATAAAGTATAAAACAATTGAGGCTTAAAAGCAAAATATAGGTCAGGTTTTGTGGTGAGTAGCTATCACTAAAACTATACAAGAAACAAAGATGAGTGGAGGGAAACATTTACTCAACAGTCTTATTGAAAGTATAAGGGAAAGAGATAAAATTTCCTTAAAGGAAGAAAAAAAAATTTTCTCCCAGAAAGTAGGCAATGTTAGAGGCCTGTTTCTCTCAAAAAACCTTTTGCTTGTGTTTTTCTAAACTATAAAACTTTTCCACTTGAGGATTACATATTCTTGTTTATCCTTGCTACTCATATGCCAGGGGAGTATATATATATTTTAATTTATTCAATATTAAAAAATATAAGTATAAAAATTTGAAGACAGCTAAAGAAAATAAAATTTTAGCATGTCATTCAGTAAAAAAATTATGCAAGCTTACAGTAACTTCCGTATTTTATTTATTGCATGCTGTGTATCTGGTTATGTATATATTTTTTTAACCTCTAACAGAAAACCCTGCCTATCCAGGCTCAATAATTCAGTGCCTGATGTAGACTGATGTTGACCACAAGGGTCAAAAATTCAGTGTTTATTGTCAAAGAAGACACTGTGGTGTGAAAAAGATAGCAGGGGAGTTTCAGCAAAGAAGTTGAAAAGAGAGCAAAACCAGAAATCTGTTAAAAATAGTTGAGACGAAGTGTCTCTGTTCTTGAAGATTACATGCTGTACTTTCTGTTATACAACACAAAGGAAAGTGATTATAGCAAATTGGCTGAAAAAACACAGACCAGTAACATTTTGTTCTTGTTTTCTTGGGGTAAAAAATATATTGTGGGCTCTGGGGACTTGAAAGGAAGTACATTGCGGGAGGTCTGCAGGAAGATGTGGTTGAGAGATGAGTTCCCAAGTTGCTAAAAAAAAAAGTATAAAATGAGCAAACCTAAAAATAGAAATGTGAAGAAATAAGAAGATGCACAACGGGAGAATCAAAGACGATGCACAACCAGTTAAGCTCCTTTCAGAATAAAAAAACAAGAAACAGTGTCAGATTGGGATGATTATTCAAATATATATCTCTTCTTACATTTATATTCTTCACATTACTGAGCATGTTTCTTCTTTTTTTTTTTTTTTTTGTAGAGATTTTTAGGGATAAAGTGTATGTTCCACTTTTAGGGTCTCTATCTGGCAACACACAAGAAACATGAAATATCAGTAGATTCCTTTGTTATACTGAAGTTGATGAAAGAAGTAAATTTTGAAAGTAACTGATGAGATAAAACATTAGTTATCATATCCCCTTTAACTGATGGTAAAAAATATGAAATAGATATTGGCTTTCATTTTAGGGCGGAGAGGAACCTTAACTTAAAATTTATGTTAGAATTTTAGAGAATAATTGTGCCACTAAACCTACCAAGTGCACAACTTCACGTAGAACACACAGTCCTCTAAATCCTTGGCCTATCTGCATAAAGATACATGCTATCAAGTCCTTCACAAGCTGCTTTAAAAACAACAATAAAAACAACAAAAACCTGTGAAACATTGACAACATAAACAAATTTGTTATTATCTTTTGACTTAAAGCCTTTGGTTTTGCAGAAAAGGACACAGGGGTCCTGTGAGATACCAAGTTGTTCATGTGCCAGCAAAATACTCTCGCTGTAAAGAAGGCTAATGGTGTCTTAGACTGCTTTACACAAAGTATTGCCAGCAAGACAAGAGAGGTGATCTTTCCCCTCTGGTCAGTCGTGGTGAGGCCACACCTGCAGTGTTGTGTCCTGTTCTGGGTGCCCAGTACAAGTGACAGACATAAAGGAGAGAATCCAGCAAAGACTCACTGAGGTGTTTGAGCTCTGGAGCATCTCTTCAGTGAGGAAAGGCTGAGAGAGCTGGCACTGTTCAGCCTGGGAAGAGAAAGCTCAGGAGGATGTTATTATTGTATACAAATACTTGAAAGGAGGTTGCAAAGACAGACCCAGGCTCTTTCAGTGTTGCCCAGTGGCAGGACCAGAGCCAGTGGAACAAAGAGAAACACGGGAGGTCCCCTGAAACATCAGAAAAGGTTTCTTCACTGTAGGTGTGACTGAGCACTGGGCACAGACAGCCCAGAAAGGTTGTGGAATCTCTGCCCTTGGAGATATTCAAAAGCCAGCAGAACGTGATTCTGGGCAGCTTGCTCTGGGTGGCTGGGCTGGAGCAGGAGGACTGGACCACATAACCTCACTTCCAACTGAGCTCACTCAGAGCTCACTTCCAACCTCAATCATTTTGCAATTCTGTGATTCTTCAGTTAGTTGATAAGATAAAGGTTGTTCTTAATGTTTTGATTCAACAGCAAGTATCTTTTCAAGGTCCTTGTTAAATAACTTTTTTTTTTTTCTCATTCTGTTCAAGGAATTCCTTTCTTCCTTCTTTGAATCTCAGAATAATACCTTCTTCATTTTAATTTTCACAACTCCATTTATATGCTCCCTGGTACTTTATACTCTATGGGCAGGCTTACAACAAACTGCTACATTTACAAATTCAAAATCAATTTTTAAATTTTTAAAAAAGGCTACAATAGCAACACAGCAAAACTTCTTGAATTATAAATATGCAAAATGTTTCATAACCACCAAGATCCTTCAAATCAAAAATTTGTGGCTCAAATCACATTTATGCCCTGTAGCACAATTAATCAATAATAAGTTTGCTCCATCATAACAGAAAAGTAAATACAGTGAAACTCTCCACAAATTCAAACTTACAGAAACACAGGTATATTAAATATACAAGACTGAAATATTACGCGTGTTGTGCCAAAGTTGAAAGAACATTTTTTTTCAATTAATTTTCTTGCCAGTTCTGCTGAAACATAGAAATTTCTGCTGAAATATTTTTATCTGCAGAAAAATTCAGGCTAAAGCCCATGTTTCTCTTTCTTGAAAAGGTAAAATCTGACTTTTCCAACCATGAAATTAAGTTTATCATTCAAATTAATTATTCAAAACATATAAATAAGGCTCTATTCAATTTGAGCCAACAAAGAAGAAACAGAAGTAAAATTATTGCAGTATAGAAACAGCAGAGATATATATATTGTATGAATATCTTTTTCCAACATCTGTCTATTTTAAAAGGAAATTTATCCAGTAAGGCACATAGGTTTCTTGTCCTAATAGCTGCAGGTTATTTAACAAGAGAAAACTATCAACAATACAATTACCTTCTTACATAATAATATTTAGATAAAAAGTCATCTCAATGTTGATGAAGTTACATTTATCATAATGAAATCACATTTATATGAATTTATATTTCAAATATACAATACTTTTGTCATTTGAATGCAATCTGCTGATCAACCTTATACAATAAGCATCTGCAGTTTCTTTTGGCTAGCTAGTATAAAAAAGAATTTTTAATATAAATTTAAAGGGTAGATTATTAAATTATATGGAATTTGGAAGAAGTATCCATATTCCTGTTGTTTCAAGCTGGTGGATCTGTAAGGGTTTTCACATATTTCCTTGGCCTTTATTTCTTGTGTTTAATTCAGACATTAAAACCCCCCCCGAACAACCCAGACAATTATTTCACGGGGTTTTTTTTGTAATGTTAGGCTCATGTTATGGAGGTCTAGTAACAAATTGAACGAGCATACCTCGTATAACCATACAATTGCTGGAGTCCTCTAGTTTCACTGCCTGTCAAAACAGACTGCGCCACCTCCTTGTGTTTTTTCTCCATCTGAATCTTGGAAAGATTAAAATTTCACAATATCTCTTCCAGCTATACACTACTGTAGTAGTGATAAATTTCTTCCAAAAATGTGGTTTGGGTATTGTGCTTTCTGATACTGCTTGCTCTCATTTATATCTCTGCTGCTCAAGTAGGCTGTTGTGACTTTCTCCTGAACTCTTTGTCAGAACAAATGAGCTCTCGATTTCTTCTCTTAGTTCTTCTTACTCTTTCTAACCCTTCCCTGAACTCAGATCTTTGGACAGCTTTCTTGAGCTTTGATGGCCCAGAACACAACATAGTATGTATTGCTCAAATAAGTTGCAATCTTGACTCAACACTAGGCTGACTTGAAGGAAAACATTTTATTTAGAGGCATTTTCCAATTGCTTTGTACGGTAATATTTAAAAGAAGTCAGATAGTTTTTCATGTGAGTGATTCAGGTAGACAAATTCAAAACTTATGGGGCCTGTGATGTGCTGTCCCTAAGTGATAAGTGACTCAATTTGGAAGAGCATTTTCATGCACATTTTAGTTAAAGTATCTCTGAATTTTTATACAGGATAATTAAACATTGCATGTCAGAATCTTAAAAGAAGAGTGTTATTATTAGCCTTTTTAGAATTATTTCAAAGCACATTTCATCTTAACCACTTACTTTTATAGTGTAGGTAAACATTAACTTTCTTTTCATCCTTATTTTTAGCTAGTGTATTGCTTGTGTGACCATGAGAGTGAGCGCTTGCTTTGATTTCTCATGAAGCTGATTTCAGGCCACGTTACTAAAATTCATTCCTCAAAGTTCGCCCATAGACTGCTGAGATAATATGTTTTTATCATAAATGTATGCCATCAAAATTATATCAAAAAGTAAGATGGAGGGGAAAAGAGACCAGAACACACTGTTGTGATCATTTCAAGATCCATGCATCCACACCCTGCTGCTCTATGAATATTCTTACTGCAACATTTTTCTACTGAGCTGAAAGTAAGAATCCAACGCGTGCTAAAGAGGTTGAAAAAGTAGGTTTTTTACTGAACTTAACTGGTTAATTCAGAACACAACACAGTGGTGTAAGGACTTTGCACAGAGAACATGTTCACATTCCTACTTGCTTCAGCAACATTTCACTGATGCAAGTGATACCATGCATTGCTGATTAGGTTCTATATTTGATATCATACCCACTTTTATTCACGTTACCAAACCAGAATGTGTGTGCTGAGTCTTAAGCAGTGAGTCATGGCTGCCTTGGACTTAGCTGCCTTGTGAGTCCTGAGATTGCCTTTAAGGCTACAGTAGAAGGTCTAAATAGGGTTACACACAAGCTCTCTTGATTTGAAGTACTTGGGTAGGGGCCTTCAGTGATAGTAAGTTTGATTGGCATCAATAACTTGACTAGTGCAAAAGAATTTGGAGAATATATTATCATGCTTAGGAAACTTTGCTGTCTAAAGACATGTTGAGGGAAATTTGTAATAAATTTTTTTATCAAAACAAGCAGGACATAACTTTGCCCCAAGAAGACCTGAGGATCATTTGAACAAGAAAATAATTGTTATATCTTAAAAACTGAGCCTAAGAAGGCCTGGGGCAAAACAAAACAACAAAAAATATATTTTCAGGAAAACTCATCCAGTAGTATGATTTCACTGTTGGTACTAGTGGTATCACCTCTTTTTAATGAGTGATGTTACTTTGTTATCTCAAAAACACTTCTGGGGAGATATTCAGTTCTTAGGCCAAAAATTTTCATTCACTCTCCCTACAAGGCAAGGAGGGAGAGAGAAACATAATATTTTATGCAAGAAAGCATCAAGAAGAAATCATGTCAGTGACCATCTGCTATATACATAACAAATGGTAAATATGAATAAAACATATAAATTCAGAGTATATGATAAAAGTGTACCTCAAGTGGTAGGCTGTAAATAAATCCTTTTGGTTTTACTTCTTCTATAAGGATATGTTAAGGAGCCTTGTTGTAGTTTCACCCCAGCCAGCCAAGCCCCAAGCAGCTTCTCCCTTACTCCTCTTCCAGCAGGATCAGGGAGAAAACTGAAAGAGTAAACACTCTTTTCTTCATAAAAAAACCTCAGGGGTTCAGATAAAAACTGTTTAATGGGGAAAGCAAAAGCCATCCACACAAACAAAGCAAAGCAAGGATTTAATTCACTGCTTCCCAAGAGCAGGTAGGTGTTCAGCCATTTCCAGGAGAGCGGGGCCCTATCAGGTGCAACAGTGATTTGGGAAGAGAAAAATAGCATCACTCCAAGCATTCTCCCCTTCATCCTTTCCTCCCTACACTTTATATACTAAACACGATGTCATTAGGTCTGGAATATCCCTTTGGTCTGTTGGGGTCACCTATCCCAGCTGTGTCTCCTCCCAACCTCTCATCTACTCCAAACTTCACCAGCATGGCGATACAAAAAGCAGAAAAGGTCTTGGCTCTGTGTAAAACCTGCTCAGAAATAACAAAAACATTTCTCTATTGTCAACTCTCTGTTCAGCACAAAACCAAACCATTGTCCTGTACTAGCCTCTGTGAAGAAAACTAACTCTATCCCAGCTGAAATCAGCACGAGCTTTTACCACAAACCCCTTGTGCTGCTTGAAAGTTCTTTAAGGGTTCCTTATTAGTCACCAGCTTAATCTTTAAATCCATTTTCAGCATCTACCTTGGAGATGCTCTTTGCCCTTCTGTGTTCTCTGAAGTAGCCAGGCAGAGCGCACGATCCTACTCCTTACTGGTGAAGACTTCTCCTGGCTTCAGAAGTAAGTTCTGTCCATATCCAGCAAGCACCATATTTTATATAAATTTGTAAATATTAAATAGGAAAAAAAAAAGATTAAAAAGGGAAGAAATGGGATTTTATTGTCTAAAAAAAATGTTATTTGTTTTAATTTACAGGACTCTTCATGTGCTGATTCTGTATCTGCCAACAGACATTCTCCTGTAAGCCACAGTCGCGTGCTGTCACTAGAGAGTCGCTGGACATAAAGAGCTTGAGCAGTTGGAAAGAAAAAACATGAGGCAACAGCTGTTCTTTGTAAAGCTCAGTAAAACAGAGAAAGCCTTGAAGCAGAAACTTCTATTTCTCAAGTTATTTCCCTTCATCAGCATCCACCCAGTTTTTCTCAAGCAGAGGTGTGTGTTGCTTCCAATTATCTGAGAAAAGCAGGTATCATACGTAGATGTTTAGAGGATGTACACAAAGGAGAACGTGCCCTGCCTGCTGTAATGGACTTGAACTGATGAAAAAAGGACATAAAAATTCAACTTGCAGAGAAGAAGAAAAGCCAGTTCCAAACCCTGGAGCAATTATGTGACTTTCTTCCAAATTATTCTCACATCTTCTTATTGAAATTTATCTTTTGAAGGAATTACTGAAAGAATATCTATGAGAATGAAGCTTTCAGAGGAATATCTCAGGTCAGTGAAGAAACAGTCAAATACAATGAATTAACATTCAAGTTAACGTCATGTTTTTACCTATGAATTTTGGGGGTTGAGGGTTTTAGTTTGTTTGGAAATAATTGAAAGCAAAATCAATTTTTTTTTTTTAAATCAGAGCATCTTGCATATTTCAAGGGGAATTATATTTTTTGGCCAATCCTAGAAGGATTGCTTCGAGTATGTCTCATAGTTGACTCCATTAAAAGAAAAAAAAAGAAATGGTGTGAAACCCACGATCATGATTCTGTAATTTTGCACTTTTTATTCTGATACTTCTTCTGTAATGTTCTTTCAAAAAGCATAATAAAAGTTTTATTTTAATTAAGACTTCTATGAGTTGATGTTTTTCTATTAGGCCCAGCATAAGTAGAAGAAAACATAATTTCCCTTTCTTTCAGTAACTCAAATTCTGTCTTAGCTCCTCTTTTCTCGTGTTCCTCTTTCAACCTCTCCTAAGATGTCCCAACAGCAAAATATCTGTATTTAGAGCACAATGAATATCAAATAGCAGAAAAAATTAGCAATCAGAGGCTGAACCCTAATGAATGTATTGGGAAGGCATATGTATCATAGAGGTAATTAATTGTATAAGACATATATGTGTGTTTACACATATATGTGAGCAGAAAGAGAGAGAGACAAATTGTGCATATTGATCTGTTGGAAAGAAGAGGTAGGAAAGAAGGAAGATTTAGAAGAATCTCTCAGTATCACAGGTAAACTCTTAAATTCAAACCTGTTTTGCTGCCCTTCTCATATAAATGTCACGTTAAGTATCAGTGGTGAGAAAAACTGCTTACAGTACACTAGTATTCATAAAATTCTAGATGCTTCATTAAATACTGTCCCTAAAAGAAAAAAAAAATTTGATATGAACTTCTGCTTTTTCTACAAAGCCCCTTTGTTATGTCATCTTTGGCTGAAATTTGTGAAAGTTAAAAGTCAATAGGGTACTGATTTATTCTGAGAGAATATAAATCTGAGAAAATATTATCTTTGCAAACAAACCATTATTAAAAAAAAAAGTAAGACATGCAAATCCTTTTTTTTTGGGGGGGGGAATAGAAAACACTTAAACACTTTATGTTGAATGCACAGGATAAAAACCAAACTAACCTTGTAGATGTAAAAATGCTAGGAGAATATTTAAAGTGCCTAGAAGGTGGTTAATTTCCTTTTAAAGGAGCTTACTTTAGAGATAGATGCTCACTTGCTTAGAATTACACAGTTATTGCAACAGAGAACACTGCAAACCTGCTTTAAAATTCATGGATCGATAAAGGAATTCCCACCCTGACAAGTTGCAGTTCTGTAAGGAGACAGAGCATTACTTTAGTGCTGCTGAGGCTCAAAGCTTGAAGGATTCAGTGGTGTAAAACAGTAGCTTGTTTTTTTGCTGATAAGAAATGCAAAAAGTCAATAGACAGGATGGCATAGCATAGCACACTGGTACTGTAAGAGAAATAAAGCAGAGATGGCAAAAGGGGGGAGAGTGTGTAACAAAACAACCAGAGTAGAAATGTGAGTTCTGAGACTTAGTGAACAACTAATCAAAAACAACAGATAGACTCAGATTTGTCAGAATGAAATGTCAGTGACGTTTAGGGTTGGTGTTCTTTCAAATCTGTTGCTGACCCATGGATTTTATCTCTAATTATTCAATCAATATTTAGAATTAAATAAAAAACACTAAACCTTTTCACTTAGCTTATGTTTGATTCATAGCTAAAAGTTTGGGTGATATTTTTAACCTAGTTGTTCTTTTTCTGTCCCTCCCATGTCTAGGACCTGATTACAGTCTCAAAAGGCTAGCAAATTTGATGTGAATTAATTTTAAAGCAGAATAAACTTGTTAGTGTCCTAAAAAATTGTATCCACATTTCTTTTTGTGGGTCTTGTCTACCCATCTTAAAGCCAGCACTTTCTTTGCTTCAACTATGTGGACTAATAAACATGGTTTATTCTTCCTGATTTATTTGGGAATTGCAGCTGACTGAATGTGCACTCAGCCAAAGAGAGAGAGAGAGCCTTCATTCAGAATAAGACTCTGCTTCATGTTTTATTTGTAATCCTTAACTGATTACTGCATTATTTAGTGGAATGAGAGCATTGACATAACATATGTGTAAAGTGATCTTATTTCCTCAGTTTTGAGGAAAAGGTTGGAGGGATTTTTTGTTTTGTTTTTGGATTTTGTACTTTTTAGGGAGGGGGTTGGTGGTTGTTTTGTTTTGTTTGTTTGTTTGTTTGTTTAGTGGCAGAAATCTTATTTTTAGCTGCAAGTTCAAATTAAGTGTACCTTGACTTGTATAAGGCAGTTGACATGGTCCAGCACAACATTCTTGTCACTGAACTGGGGAGATACTGATGAATGGACTATTGGATGAATAAGGTATTGTCTGGAAGGCCAAAATATTTTTTAGCTTTTTCCAATGGAGAAATTGAAGAAGTCCAATTTTAGCAATCACACAATTTAAATATAACTTAGACAAGAAGAAAATGGGACAATAATTAAAAGCATAAATTTAAATGCTTAGGTAAAATATACTAGAGAGAAGTAATTTGGTTGGTACTTCCCTTCAGAAAATCACTTTATGCATGTAATATATGAATGGAAAACCAATTTATTAGCTGTGCAACTTCAATTAACTTTTCTGTAAACTTCTTTTCATGTATACATCAGCTGTCTAAACAGTAGTTGAAGATGGGATTTTTTTAACAGATCTTTAATATTTTCTTGCTGGCTTTTGAGGAGCAGAGTTGGACAAATACATAGCTTAGAAAATTGGGGAAAAGCCTGTTGGAGGCCTTGAGCCAGCAACCGTGTATGTTTGAATTTAATTCCCTGCATGTGGGCAGCTCTGTTACACTGCAAATCCTGTTTAAGTGTAGAAAGCTAATCGTAGTCCTGTATGTGTGAAGGAATTAGACCTTGTTTTCCCACTGAGGTTAAATTCTACATTTTTCTCTGCTAACTCAGGTTTTATTAGCTTTGAAATATTTTAGATTAAGCTTTGCCTCAGGCATGTGGTAAGCAAGGTGATTTACCTTCCTTTATTTGTCATTGAAGCAGTGAAGGGAAATAATGTATGATCTAGAAGTTATCTTGCTGCTTAATAGCTTGGCAAGGTTATGCAATATGTAAATTACCCATAAGTAGACAAGTTTTTCCAAGCAGCTGCAATATACTTTTTTTTTTTCCCCTCATTTACTTTCCATTCAGGAATTCAAACCTCTAAAAGGTCTTTATTCCAAGGTCTACAATAATGAACTTAAAGTAAAATTATTTCCCTAGGTCAGCTGCAGCATCTGTTCAGAGCACCAGTCCCAGCTTTTCTCAGAACTTCTTTGGTCTTGAGAAATCTCTTGAGTACTTTCTTTCCTGACTCTCTCATCTAGGATTTGGCTTTTAAAACAGAAATGAAATAATCTGTGTCCAGTGATCATTTCTCAGTCTCTAAATGATTTTCCTTAGAGATAAATTCTGCCTATTAGAAAACAAACTTCTGTCTCGTGACAGCCGATAAAAAGAGATTTGATTTTCCATTGCTTCTGGGCAGTGTGAGTTTTAATGTGTTAATAAGACAGGGTGCCTGATGGTTTTGGTTTGCTTCTGGTTTTGTTTTTGCTTTTGTTTTTTTCTTTATTTTTGGTGGGGGTTTTGTATTTTTGGTTGGTTGGTTGGTTTTGTTGTTTTGCTATTGTATTGTTTTGTTTGGGTTGATGGTTGGTTGGTTCATTTGCATTGTTGGGGTTTTGTGTTTGTTTGTTTCATTTGTTTTTTGTTTCTTTGGTTGTTTTTTTTATCCAGGTAACCTAGAATTTTTAGGTGAAGTTCATTATAATGTAGTTTTACCTCAAGACACTGGAAAGGTCTCAGAATCCTCCAATATTTTCCAAGTAAATAAAGAGGGTTAGAGCACCTCCACCCTGTAGATATTAAGTGTAGAAAGTCTTCTTGTAAAAATACAGGTTTGATGGGAGCAGTTGGGTTGTTTTCATGACTTTCCCACACAACAGCCTCTGCTCTTATTTCCTTCTGACATCTCAGACAATGCACACTTAAAGTGGCAGCAAAATGATTCTCTAGTAATTTAAAAATAGACTCTATTCTGACTGGAGAATCTTCCTTAGACTTATTCTATCATGAAATGCTAGAATAAGAAAAGAGCTGTGCCTCGGACTTGTTTAAGGGAAGTGCTCTCATGAAGTTGAGGCATGTTGCACAGAACATGCAGAAGCTTCTAGAAACACTTGCATAAGGAAATATTTTCAGGTAGAGAGCACCATACCTCTGTGCTACTCTTTAGCAATTTATGGGGAAATGTTTCAGTAAGTAAAGACATTTTATCAATGGTTATCAAAGTTCCACAACTTGGAACTAATGAAATACTCCATTAATTTCTGCAGTGTCTAAATGAACAGAAATGAAATAAGATTAAAAACCTATGGAGAAGTAACAATTTGACAAAGATGTGAATACCAGTTTTTTTTCAGAAATGGGCTGGCACAGTGCTGGGTGGATGGATGGCAAAGAAGAAACCTTTTTTGGCATGTTGTGTGTTTATGAAAAGAGAGCAAAAGGTCTTCAGGAGGAACAGTGCAATTTCGGACCGTTGTAAACAATGTGCGGTGAAACTCAGTTGGGAGGTGAATAGGCTGCCTTCCAGCCATCCTACAGGTCCTAGCAATTATTTGGTTTCTAATCCCAGCTTTCCTATAAATCTTTCCACTCTCTTATCCATATAAGTATCAAATGAATTACTCACATTACATGAAATTAGCCTCAGCATGGAATCAACCTTGTTAATTTTTGCTTCTTATGCTTATGATTTTGATTCTTAAATAATATTAAGTGATCAAATTATATGAATATTTCATATGTCAGCGTATCCTCTGAGTCTGTCCTGGTGATATTTTAATTAAGAAATTATCACGATTCATTTGTAGAATAGTCAAGATGTTGCTAGCAGTTCCTTTAGAACATTTAAAAGTCACTGTTAGCTTGTGGGAGCACAGATATCAGATGAGCTTTCTTTTGTGGAAACCTGGAAGGTTAACTGTTAAATCTGATCAGATCACTTCTGGAAAATTTTATGTTATTGAAATGTCACATTTTTTTAGGCTGAAAAGTACATCAGGATGTCCCTCATGCACCCGTGCTCCAAGAAGAGCCAGCCGTGAGGTCAGATCAGGCTTCTCGGGACTTTGCCTGGGTCAGCTTTGGAACCCTTCAAGGACTGGAGCTGCCACACCTGGGCAATCTGTCTCTGCCAGCTCCCTGCCTGTCCTCACGGGGAAAGGAAAGTGAATCCCCCTCACTTCCTTTCACTCCTCGTGTACCTTGCCCTGCCACACACAGCTCTTGAAAAGCCTGTCTGCCCCTCCACATCCCTCCACACTCCCACTAGGCACTGGGGTGTCTCTGATGTCCCACTGAAGTTGTTTTTGCTCCAGGCTGGACAAGCCCCACTGCCTCAGGCTCTGGGACAGTGCTCAAAGGACACCCTCAGGTCCTGAGGGTGGTTGGGTTGAACTCAGTTGAGGTTATTGGTGTCTTTCCTGTGCTGGAGGGCATTAAACCAGCCACAGCATCCAGATGTGTCTGGCAATGAGTGCTGGGCAGAGGCAACCAGCCCTGCCTCGAGCTCTTGGCAGTGCTCCTGCTGACACAGCCCTGGGTGACAATGGACGTCTTTGATGCCAGGGTTCTCTGCTGGCTCCTGCCCAGTTCCCAGGGTTCCAGTGTCAAAAGCCTGCCTGAAGCACATAAAATACATTCCTGGTACTTTTGTGTCCACAGATGTAGTCATTTTAGCACATAAGGCAATCAGATAAAGATTTGCATGATTTATGCCTGGCAAATCCATCCAGACCATTCTCAATCATCTTGTTCTTGTATCAAATCAATAGCTCTGCCAAACCGAGAAGGAAAGTGAACAGAGAAAACAAATTCTGGCTTTAATGACATGGTTAAATTCTGATTTAGAAATGTGAGGTGTAGCTGAAAGTTTTTTTCTATTGATGTGAAATGAAAAAAATCTGTTGTGGATCAGGCAGCCCATGGACTCAAACTGGAAACTTTTTACAAAGTTGCCCCAAATACTCAGGAGAACTTTTGTTCTCTGACAATGCTTTTTTTTTCTGGAAAACAGTTCCCTCCCAAATGCTGTTTTAACTAAAATGCTCAAAATGCCTGTGTTCCACTAAGAAGCAAATATGATACTGAAAACTTCAGAAGTTGCCCAGAAAAATTTCTGTTCTTGTTCTCTTCTCTGTTCAGTTCCTGGGAATGCTAAATAGATTTGGTATAATGACAACTAGTAGAGGAAATTATAACACAAGGCAGCCATCACATCAAGTAACATTGACTTAAAAGGAGCCTGGAGCAGCATCTATTATGAGAAATAGATGTTCTTCTGTACATGTGCTTCAAACAGGTTCCTGCTGAAGAGAGCACAAGTGCTTTATTATCTGCTTTAGCTGGGGAGACACCATACTTCCATGCTTGTTTATGTAGTCCTTATCGAAAAGCTACAAGTTTCTCCAAAGAGCTGAGGAGCAGAAAGGTGTTTGGCCAATATCTACTGAAGCTGTAGTATTGGGAAGGAAGGAAAAGAAATGTGAAAAAAAAAAATCTTGTCAAATATTTATTTTCAAGAGATTGGTCATTAAAGAGTGATTTCAGTTTAGAAACCTAACCACTTTTCACCAAAACCCCCAAACTAGACCACTGCATAATAGATCTAAGGAAATTATGAAGTGGCTTTGGCTGCATGAGTTAAACAGTGAAATGTAGAAAAGAATAACTGTATAGTGGGAGTTGACTCAGGAAAAAAGGCAGTGCTTGTCAATAAAAATTATAAACATGAAAAAAACCCCAAGATTTCTTGTCATTTAAATTGTGTGGACCAGTGAAGCTCTTTGAAGACCTGCTGTGTGTTTCCTGGAAAAGGGTCAATACTTGTTATTCAACATTTTTTATAATGAAAAATACTAAGGAAATAATTTCAGAGATTTAAAAGAAAAAAGTAATATGTACACCTGTGTAGATGCACACAAAAGTTTTGGGTGTTTAGTCACTGCCTGGACTGCATGCTTTAGAAAATCTTGCAAACTAACAATAGAATTTTGGAAAATGGATGTTCCATAAATACTTTACCTTGAGAGGATATTTAAAATTGTGATTTAAAAGCAATTTTTGGGATGCTCTTCCATGGAGGATTTAAAACACTGCGTAAAAATCTCACAATTGGAAAGAGTAAGTAAAATTAGGTGAACTGCAAAGTCTTATTACTTTTTGATATATAAAATAGTTTTGCAAATTTATTTTGGCTCATTATCTCTTCAATTTGTCTTATTCTTGCAAGCACATTTTTATTGTTATACTGTGAAACATTTTATGGAATGTTACAAGAGTTAACATTTCACAGACTTTCCAAACACAAAATATGTTAGATAAAGGGCCATTCTGCCTGAAATAAAATTGCTTAACAAATCTTTAGTGGCCTGAGTTTCAAAATTGCTTGCTACAGATCAGTTACTCTGTCCACTTGACATGGTGCTGGAGGAAAAGGGCAAAATCATTCAGAACAGCTTGTCTGCCCTGCCCTGCACACATGCATGCCTTGGTGAGAACAGTAGGAGATGCACTCTTAAATATGTTTTAGAGTTCAGATTGTCAGAAGATCAAGCTATAGAAGTGCAAATGAAGTGATTTAAAACATCAAATAATGTATTAAGAAACTGACCTGTACATGAAGCCTGGTCTTTTATCTTTTCTGTTTTGAAATGAGACCTTGTGTTGGATCAAAACAATAGGGTTCTATTAGACTCTTAATAGGCTTCCATCACTATAATTTGAAAAAAGCCAGTCTTTGCTAGCAAAGCAGATGACACAGGTTAAGTTCCCCCATTTCCTTAAAAAAAAAAAAAATCCAAAGGAAACAAACAAACAAACAAACCCCCTAACCCTCTTTTGCATATTTTTGGAACACAGTTTTTTCTTTTCAAATCATTTTTAACGTGTATAAGGAATCTGGACTGTCTGGCAAGTTGGCAAGTTGTAGCTTCTTGTGTTTTACATCCAACCTTTCCCACAAAGGAGTATGCTAGCAGCATGAATATCTCCACCCATAAAGGTGTTCTGTAACAGATATTTATCTGTAGAGAAATGTGCCTTGTATTCTGCTGCCTAGCAAGATGGGAGACTCCACTGTGCTTTATGTCATGAGCTGGAGCTGAGAAACACTGCTATACAGGAAGAAAAATAAGCCATGCTTACTTTATAAATGTGCACAGCCAATTTCCTCTTCTTTCCCTGTTCCTCCACACCCCTATCAACTTTGGGAAATCAGGTCAATGTAGATTCATGAAATCATGCAGAAGGCCATTAGACAATATCTTACTGTTGCTCTGCTTGTTATACCTGAGTATATTGGAAGTATAATTAATCTTATGAAGAATGAGCAAAAGTATCTTGATTACTCTCATCAGTCCTCAAAACATATTGTTACTTCACTTTTTAACATATGTTCATGCATGTTTATGATTTACTATATTGTAAATCATAAATTAAAAATATTTGGTCTAACTTACTGCTAGGAAATCGTGTTTATTGGCGGGAGTGAGAAAAAGGAAATGTGAAGGTGTTTTGTCCTACCCTGCAGAGCCAATGGAAACATTAGGAAGGGTCAGGAAGAGCAATTGGCAGGAAACAACATACTTAGAATCACAGATTCAAAGAATCATTAAGGTTGGAAGAGAGCTCCAAAATCATTGAGTTCAAACTTAGACCAAACACCACCAGGCCAACTAACCCCAAGAGTTTAAGTGCACTTGAACATTTCTAGGAATGTGACTCCATCACCTCACTGAGCAGCCTGTTCCAATGTTTAACAAACCTGTCAGTGAGGAAATTCTTCCTGACATTTAACCTGCATCTCCCCTGGCACAGCCTGAGGCTATGCCCCCTTGTCCTGTCACTGGTTTCCTGGGAGAAGAGGCTTATCACCAGAGCATTGCCTGTGACTGTCAAGGAATTAAACAGGTCCTGCTCCTCAGCCAGGACCAACACTTGGACCTGCTTTTCCTTGCATGTGTAAACCAGCACCCAAATCATCCTATCCAACAGGATGCTTGAGATGTGGTAGGTGAACACCACCAAATAACTAAAAGGTACCATGAAACTCTACACGCTCTGGAGAAATAAGCATACATCCATCATATTCTTTTCTCCTGTTGTGCTCTAAAAAAGTTTATTTACATGCATCATATTCTTTTCTCCTGTTGTGCTCTAAAAAAGTTTATTCATTTTAGTCTGGAGTTTTGTGATTTTAACCTCTCACATAAATTTTAGGAAATAACTATTTTATACACTAAATTGCTTCAAACTTGCAAAAAAATTGCAGTTTCTACTGGCTAACCAAGTTTGACTTGACTCAGGCTAAATTCTGAAAAAAACCCCAAAATAATAGTAATTAACAAATAAATTAGTAAATCATCACACAAAACCCTGACCTTCATTATAAGATTTTCTAATAAGTGTCATAGTAAGTATTATGATAATGAAAAAGGAACCTGAGTATTCACTTTCATTTTAATCATACAAGAGCTGAGAAATTGTTGTAATGGAATCAAGATGGTTTCATCCTTTATCTCACAAGGTCCTCATTTCCCTTCATATCTTCTCAAACTCACTTCTTAAATCCCATATGCCAGAGGAAATATTCATATATTCACTATGTAATTAGAAAATTTCAGACCTCATTTGCTTGTATAAAGCTTAGTAATTAGCTCAATAAAGGATATTTCTTTGCTGCTGTTTTGGTTGTTTTCTCTATGTGCTGCCCAAGTTTTACTGAAAAGCCCTAATATGCTTTGAAAAATTATAGGCCCTTTGATTTCAGAAAATGTTTAGAATGGGAAAAAAGACATGTGCATACGTGTGTACAAAAGGAAGTACTACTATGAATCTTTGAAGGATTGGTAGAAGATTTATTAGTACATTTGAGTTTATTCTGTCTTGTCCAATTCTTGTTATTCTCTTTATAGATCACATATCTTTTTGATAGCAATGTAATTCAAAAAATGCTGGAAGGTGAGAGTATGTGGAGTGTTCACCTCTGTATGTTTATCAACCAACCAAATATAAAAAAACATATTGTGAGTGATTTCATGGTTCTTTCTTTAGAAGTCCTTTGATAGAAGGTTAAATGCACAAGTTGTGAGAAGCTTCCATAGCCAACCTTCATTTTACTGCAGATGAGTGAGTTCAATGCCACTTCACCACAATAAAATAACAACAACAACAAAAAAAATCCAAACCAAGCAATAAAGTGTGTGCAGCTTAACAGTAGTATTTTACATACATATCTATATATATGTCTGCAAATACACCTCTTAGTTGTATTTTTATTTAGAATGTAGATAAAAAATAGGCATTTTTTAATTGAGGGAAGACACCTGGTCTTGACTTACATTGCTGGTAAGCCTACACACTGAATCACTAGTAATCTAAAAATCATCAGCTTGAAAAGAAACTGGAATAAGTAACTACTAATGCATGTCTGGTGTGTGACTCATAATCCAGTGTTTTCAGTAGCTCTCTTCACCAGCTCCTCCGTTTCTAGATAAATGATTCTATTAGTGTCAAATACTAAAACAGAGTACTTAATATTTAAATATTGAAACCAAGTTTTCTATGGCTAACTGAGCATAATGTCCACAAGGGAATAAAAAATCCAGCAGGTGTTTCTATGAATGGCAAATATACTTACAGTACTACCTGTTAAGAGCTAAGGGATAGAAGTGAAATAGATGGTATTTGTACAGGACAAATATAGTGACAATGGTAGCTTAATGTTAGATCAAACCTAACTCTACATTTCCTTTATTTTGCAGTTGAAGATGGCTAAGTTTCCTGCACAAAAAGATAACTTATGCATTAAAGCTTGGAATCAGTGGTTTAAAACATTTTTAAAAATACAAAAACCAAAAAATCAACAGGATTTTATATATAATGAAGAAAGGTGCATTTATATTCAATAACTTACCAGTGATGCAGGCAAAACTGAACTCACTTGAAGTATAAAATATAGCTCACTGTTGTTGGTCTGGCTTAGGAGACCTAGATTTTTGTGAAACAGGTGATGTGGGTTTTTTTGGAAAATTCATTGAAGCTGTGCTGAAGCAAAAGCTGGTTTGTAAGCTGGAAAATACCCCAAACATAAAGTTGTAACTATTTTTTTTCTTTCTTCCCATCAATTCAATTCCTGACATAGACTATTTTTTGTGTCTATGTAAAATGTGAGCAGCATTCTTTCTGAAAGGTTTTGTATCTTTTGCTTAGTCTCTGACAATGACTCCTCTATAGATGGTAAATTCCTTATGGCCAGAAGTCTTTTTCCTTTAGTCTGGTAAGTATAGTCTCAGACTTAATGCATCAGTATTGCTGCTTCTGCTACCAGCTGTAGTATTGTTCCATAATTTAGAGGCATTCTGTCACAAGCTTTCAATTCTCCTTATGTTGGTGACTCTTAAGGTGTCTGGCTGTTTTTGGTTCAGAATAACGTGGTTACATTGCCTTTTTTTTTTTTTT
>VWYP01022474.1:0-21932 GCA_013400435.1 Pycnonotus jocosus
AATAGTTTTCTAAATATGAGGGAAGTTAATCAGTGAGGTTCATTTGCAGGTTCTTTATACTTCCCTTTAGTTTTGTAGACTAATAGCCCCTGTCTTGCTACAGTGGTTAGGTTACAGAGTACTATAGCATATATATATATATGTATATATATATGCATCTATAGNTGCATCTATAGATGCATAGAGGGATATCTAATGAACATGTGACTGATCCTTAATGTTCTCTTGGGGAGATCATAGTCGACTGACACACTGTAAACTGTGCCTTTCAAGCAAATTGCTGTTCTTTGAAAACCTTTGAAACCCTTTGATCGAATGGCAGAGTGTCTGCAAAGATGCAGGAATTTTTAAAACATACTTGAAAGGTCATAACCCAAAACAACAGGCTCATGCAAAATGTCAGATGTGTGTGGTTAGTTCCTTATCCCATTGTGCTAAAAGTCAAAAACATAGAAAGTAGAGGTTTGTAGTCACTTGACACAGGAATCAGACCATGTGGTTGCTGATAGCTTAGAATAGAATCTCAATATGTAAATACCTAGCCAAATGCACATGTGCCTTTAACCCTTACAGCAGCAGCAGGCAGCAAGATGGAGAAACTTAAGGAATTAGGCATTTTATTTTGTCTGTTTCACACTTCCTCTCTTTGAAATGTGTGCTTGGAGGCTAGCCTGCAGAAGGGCAGTGATTCCCTCATGCCATCAGTGGTGCAGGTAATCTATTGATTTAATCAGCCAGCTAGTATGAAATGCATGTGGAGTGATTGTACCATCATATACAATACAATCAGTGTGAAGTGCTTGTCAAGACGAATACATCAAAGGTTAACTCAGTAACAGAATGAATTAGAGCAAAATTAAATACTCTGTTCTCCAGGAAACACAGCACCCATAGAAAACCTTTTTTTCTGAAGGCTAAACATTGAAACCAGAATGCATTAAGGAATTTTTGTGAATAAAATTGCAACTTGGGTGCAACTGAGTGCTGAGAGTACCTTTCTTTGATGCTTTCATTGAAGAGGGAACAGTCCTGAAGTGCTTTGCCTGTCTTTACTGTTCTATAAAAGCAGCTGTTTAATTGGAGCAGTCTCCAGTGGGACTTGTGATTATGCTTTGTTCTGGTGGAGATCTCTCCATGCCTGGAGAAGGGCAGAGGCTTTGCCAGTTATTCTGAAGGCCTCATTCAGAAGCAATAAAAACCACGCAGTACCTTCTTTGAGGTTTCCAAGTGGCTGTCCCAGTGAAAGTGGGTATGTGTTTAAAATACAGATGTAAACACTTTAAACTCCTTTGCTGACACTTGTACTTCAAAGTGTTCATAGCTTCTGTCTGCTAGTTTTGTTTTTCTTCAGGCATTTTCAATGCTGGAAGATTATGCTTTTGTAATAGAATTGATTAGTCTCAAGTGGGGCACAGTGGGAAGTGTGCAGCAGTTGCTGAAGCTGTTTTGTCTGTTGGGCAAAGGGAATGATCTTGATTATCTGGATCCATATTCTTTGAAATGGTCAAATGCTACTCCTGTAGCTTAATTTTTAAGATAAAGTTGTGCATTAATGGAAAGGGCAAAGAAATGTTACAGCACCTGTTTCTTGAATGCATTACTTTTGGAAATGCAGTGTTTGATCTAAAGTATATAAAATGTAAAATTCCAAAGCAAAGGCCAAGTCTCAGCCATTGATTACATAGGTGTTGTGAATGAGGAAATGCTGACCCAAGCTCAGCTGTACAGCAGCCCTGACAAGATAGCATGATGCTTTTAGGAAAAGCAGAGTGTAATTAAACAGATGAACAGAATTGTTTGCTGAGTGCTCAGTAATGATCAGTGTCCTAGGACCTGCCTAAAATTGTTTCCATCACCACCTTCCCGTTTACTGGGGCAAGAGTGAAATACAGTGGGGTTCACAAAAAGTGAACGAAGCTTAATCTCTTGGGAGAGTCTACACACATCCCTTGCACTTCCTTTATCTTCATGGATACAGGTGTGCACAGGATGTGTAGTTATCCTACTGTTCTGTACTACATCTGCTTTACAGCAACCTAATGTTCTTAATGTTTTTCAGTTTGTATATTTAAATCCTGATCAATGTAAATGCATGCTGTTCCTCTCTAGCCCATAAATTCAAAGGTATGGATGTCTCCAGAGAAATATCAAAGTACTGATATTCCCTTGTATGTACAAGGAAGGCCTGCATGTAAATTTTTCCTGGGGTTTTTTTGGTGGTATGATGAACACTAAAGGTGAATGATCACTGTGCATTTTCAAAAGGACATTATCTGAACCAGAGGTCTGTTTTGGCAAAGCTGTCTTTTTTCACGTCAAGAGATTAGTGTTGAATCAAATTAGGCAATTCCTCACTGTAGCGTGACAGCTCTAATACCCTTTCCCTTGTGAAATTAGCATCAAATTGCAGTTGCAACATGTCATATTTTCCAGTTATTTTCTGGGGAAAATTTCGTGTATATTGAATTTTGATTTTTTTGCCATTGTGCTGTGAGGAGTTTTGTATTAAAAAGACATAGGTTAGAGTCCAGGGATTTAAACAAGAGCTTCAGTTGTGTTTCAGTAGCGTGCAGTTTGGGGTGGGGGTAAGATATGCCAGCCTGCTGAGAACCAGTATGGAAATCTGGGGAGAAGAAGATAGGAAGGAGGGAGAGCTGTGTTAGAGAGAAAAGCAGTCTGTAAACACAAATACTTTCTCTGGGGTTTTGGTGTCTCTTTAAAAAAAAAAAATATTTAATGAGACTTTAATTCATATTGTAGTTTGCATTAGTGACATCATTAAATGTAATCAAACATAAAATGTAAACTTAATAATGCTAGGAGTGTATTCTGGAATGTGTTCCAATTTCTTTGGAGCATAAACTGTTGCCAATGGCAGTTTCTAGGCTGAAATCTCGGCTGATTCCGATACCTTTCTTGTGAGTAGCTGTCGTTCATTTTTTCCATAGGCCTTATCTGTAGTAAAGGGTAAACACAATCAGCAGTTTCCCCAAGTGGGAACCATCAGGCAGGACTAGAGATTCTCTTTTTGAGACTAGAGTAGGCCTTCAGATTGGTGGTGACATTTAAGGGCCAGCTTGAGGGAGCTTCCACTGGGCAGCATCAGAGTGAAATAACAATATCCTCCAGGCTCCTGCCACTTGGCACGTGATAAAATCTGGGCACAAATGGACATTTTCCTCAGACTTTTCACTGTGAGGAGCAGGGCAGGAGTCAGTGGATTGAAATAACCAAAATGGAGCAGATGTCAGGGGAGGGGGAAGGTGTTTAAGGAAAAGATGTAGAGAGAAATAGAGGTAAATGCACACACTTGGCAGGGAGGAAGAGAGGGGACAAGGAAAAAAATCACACCAAAAAGACCCCAAAACCCTCCACTAAAACCCAAACTAACCAAAAAGACAAATCCAAGCAGACTGAAGAATGTGGGGTCATTGGCATTATGCATCCTTCTTCCAGGTGGTAGGCTTTGTAACACTGCAGGAGCTCTTTCTATTCACTTTTCATCTTCTGGTGGAGGAGTTTTGTCTCACACTCCTCTTCCTGCAGGCAATCAACTGCCATCAAAGCTGTTTGAGATCTCAGATGTGCATGCAGCCTTCTCTGCAGTCATGGCGAGTAGAGTGCAGTTATGAGTTCTATTGAAATTTTAAGTGATTTGTGAGGGGGTTATTGGAAATACACTCATTTTTATATGAAAATTGCCAGAGCTACAGAGACAACTACAATTTCAGAGACTGCTAACAATGTACTTAGCCTTGGCATAGTGTCCCACATGAAACCACAGATGTCTTTAAAGAATTTTGGTTCTTCGGTTTATCTTTGCCCTCTCATGCCTCAGAGATGTATCACATGTGTGGTGGAGCTTCCTTAGGAGGCTGGTGAATTCTCTTGCCTCTAGTGGTGTTTCTCAGATGTGGAGAAAAAAAAAGGCCACTTATTCTGTAGGGGCATGGTGCAACACAGTAGTGTGTGTTCTGCCCTCATGGATGATTGAAATACTTATCAGATGAGTTTAAGATCTTCCACTTTGCTTTTGCTTAAGTCTGAAAACACTGGGAATCTGGTTTCAAAGTATTACATTAGTGGGTTGTTGGGGTTTGGGGGGGAGGTGGTTTGGGTGGTTTTGGTTGGTTGGTTATTTGGTCTGTTGTTTGTTTGATGGATTTTTTTTTTTTGCTTGTTTGTTTGTGGGTTTTTTGTTGTTGTTTTGTTTTGTTTTGTTTTGTTTTTTAAGATACTGAGAAGTACAGTGCAATGCTTTCAAGTGATACTTGATTTTGAAAATAAATAAGCAAGCCCCCAACAGTTCTCCAAGGCTTTCCAATGTGGTCCATATTATGTTTTGTTTTGCAGATTGCAAGAAATGTAGTCATTCTGTCTTGGGCAGTACTGAATCATTAATGCTTAATAAGAAAGTTGTAATTTGACTCTTTTTGGAAGAGTGAAGTGTGCTGGCAAGTGTGTCTAAAGAAAATTATATGGTTTGGTTTGAAGAGAAGTTTTTAAAGTGGTTTTTAAAAGTGGTATTGGCCTTATTTACCCCTGCCATGGCATGTTTCAGACACTTCCCTGAACCCAGAAGAGTTGCTGTACTTTATCTACTTGTGCAGTAATAAACTGCAGAAGTTCAGTGTCTCTCTGGTGTTCTGATTAGTAACATACCATATTTTGTTTTGGTTTTCAGATTTTTTTTATATTGCTTGCCCTAACATGTTAGTCTTGAATAGCAGGAAACTTAAGATTAAGAATCATGCTGTGTTTCCATTGGCTTCTGTGCTGTGACCTACCTGAGTTATTTTAGGAATGATTGTGATGTGATTCCCTGTGCTCTGAATATCAATTTTGCCTTTTTAGTTAGTGAAAGAATCCCAGAATGTGAGACTTAATTATTATCCTGGAAGAACCAGCTGCGTTTTTATTCTTTGTTTTATTCCAGCCTCTCATGAACATTCTGTAGTCTAAGTATATTCTCATCTCTGTTAGTGTATAAGGCATATTCTTGATGGGCAAATGAACTGTTGCTAAACAGTACTTTGAGATGTCTTCCTGCTTCTTTCGAAGTTCAAGCTGATGAAGGGACACCTGATGCAGAGAAAAACTTTTGCATTTGAAAATTGCCACTAGACACCCAGATGCATTTATGTCTGCTGTGCTATATAGTCTCAGGGAGCAGTTTCCAAAGTGGTGCTATGTGTGATATGTCAGCACAAACAAACCTTTCCAAACTCCCTAAACAGAAAATGTAAAACAAATTTTCTAGAGTAACCAAATTACCGACGTAATTGCCATAAAAATGTCTTACACCTATCACACTGCGCAAAACTAGTGTTTGCTGATTATCTGAGACCCAGATGTGTTCGCAAATGAGTTACATGAGTACTTCTGATGGGTTCTGAGCACGAAAAGTGTATGTTTACAAAATGCATGTATTACTAATGTATTTTTTTGGTTCCTGTAATGTGAAGCTGAAAGATACATAGTTCTCATTAATATAAAACAACATTCACTTCTGATACAAGAATTAGAAGAAAAGCTTGGTTAATATAACTTCTATAACTTTATATGGATTCTCTTTTGCCTTTGACTGATGTTCCTATCTGATGAGTCATACACTGGGAACTCTGGATTTCTAATACAAAAGACCTGCTAATGCCTTTTAATTGAGAAGGCTGGCTTGGTACCATCTTTCAGCTGCTTCAGATTGGCCATGCCAGCCCCAAGCACCTGTGTCAGGAATTCAGTGTGTGTGGTGTTAAGTGTAGCTGTGTAGCCTTTGAGTGGAGAAAATGTATACGTTGTAGAAGTTTGCTATTAGTCATTGGCTGCTGCATTTTTAATAGAAAACGTAATTTAGCAATTTTTTTAAAATCAGGTGCTCTGTGGATGTGTATAGTCTTAAATCCTCACTGCAAGTTGGAGCAGAAGTCCAGTTGGCTAAAACAGCTGAAAAAATGGAACAGTGTGGATGTTTGTCCCTGGGAAGATGGAAACCATGGAAACGAGCTGCCCAATTTAACCAATGCTTTGCCTCAGGGTGCAAATGCTAACCAAGGTGAGCCTAAACATATACACTGACTACAGTACATAATATAACTTCTATCTTATACACTCTAGCCTTGCAAAATTCAGCAGTCTTTCCTGGGACAAGTAACGTTCTTGTTGAGGACTGACCAGCCAAAATCAGTTGTACTAATACTATCTTTGCAGAAGAACAGTAGGTTTTTTTATTATATTGGGTCTGTAACATCTTCAGAGCTGGTATTTGTGTTTTGTTAGGTCTTGTAACTCTTCACTTGGTGCTTCTAAATATTGTTGCATGAAAATTTGATGTCCTTGAACTATGTCATGTAAAACCCCATTGTTTCTTTGCTTGACTATAATCTAGTATTCCTTCTGATATTGGGGTTTTTATTTTGTTGGCAGTTACAAAGCCTTGATCACTGTTTAAAGAGGGATCTGTTTAAATGACATTAAACTTGTATGTGAGAAACTAAATCATCTGTCTTGGGATGTGCTCTGTATGTGCTGTCTGCATTACTAGGTGTGTCGAGGGGGCAGCTGCAATGCTGCCATCTTGGAGGAGCTGTCTTTTTGTATTTGATATCATGCTTTCTCATCTAAAATGTGATTATCCAATCTGACAGAAGCTTTGTACAGTCCTCTTCAAACAAAGATGACTTCTAATAACTAGACAAAGTGCAGACTGCTTTTGCAGGTAAAACTGCTCATAATCCTCAAACCGTCAGTAATGATTGCATACAATTGCAGTAAAGTTTAAATTTCCTGTTAGGTGTCAGATCTGCTCTTAGTTTTTTGTTATTTCTTCTTCTTGCAAGATCATCTGTGAAGGAAAAAACTTGGTTCATTATTAAATTTCACAGCTACCCAGGAGGAGAAGTTTTTTCAGCAAATGACCCCTTACAGAGATATTTTGCTTGCTCATCATGTTCACATCAACCTGGGCAGGCTGTTGATAACTCTGACATGACTTCTGAACACTGATAGATGTAGTGCCATGTCACTAGAGAAATTTTGCTACAGGAGGATGTCCAGTGAGGATTATGTCACCCCCATGGCTTCAGGACCTCACTTTATTAGTAGTATTTGTATATGTTCATGACTAACAGAGTTATACAAGTGCTCAAAGTTAGTGTCACTTCTCGGAAAGAAAAGCTACAAATCTTTTATGCAGTTTATCCCTCCTTCATTCTGACAGCTGTGGACCTAAGGAGTGACACCGGGGATGCCTGACTGCCATATACTTATTAGTTTGCACATGCTGTTGAATATACTTCACCTCCAGCAGTTCTCTGGGCAAAGTCCTGCCTGCCATCAGCCATGCTGGTTTCTAGATCTCTCTCTGAATGCAAGATGATTGGCACACCATCTGAGCTCTTGGGTGATAATAGGATGTGAAATGTCATCTCCAGACTGCTTGGTGGAGAGGAGGCAAGGCAGTTTTTATAAGTGTTATTAGCCTTATTTACCCCCACCATGGTATGCTTCAGACACTTCCCTCAACCCAGAAGAGTTGCTGTACTTTATGTACTGGGGGTTGGTGAATAGGCACAAGACAGGAATACTGTGAATGACTGATTCATGTGTGAATGAGTAAAAGCTGATGCAGCTTTCTAAACCTGTGAAAATGACAGATTCATCGAACAGGCCGCATCGGACAGTGTTTACCCGAGCCATCGAGGCGTGCGATCTGCACTGGCAGGACAGCCACTTACAGCACATTATCAGCAGTGACCTATACACCAACTACTGTTACCATGAACCCACAGAAAACTCACTCTTTGACTCTCGAGGGTGGCCCCTCTGGCATGGTAAGTGGCTAAACCGGAAAGATGTTTCCATGACTTGGTGCTTTGTTCATTTTCTATGGCATTATTTTTAGGGGGGAGGTGGTGGGGAGATGGATGAAAAGCCTGGCAAGAAGAACAGAGGCTCCCTTGAAATGTTGGCTCAGATGCAGTCCTTTAAGTCTCTTGCGTAGTTTTAAAAACAAAACAAAACAAAAAAATTGAAACAAAAAAGCCCTTTTGAGTAACCCGGCAAAACAGGCCATTGCATTTATGGAGGCATTGCTATTCTTCAATTATTTTTTCTGTTTTAGAANCGGAAAGATGTTTCCATGACTTGGTGCTTTGTTCATTTTCTATGGCATTATTTTTAGGGGGGAGGTGGTGGGGAGATGGATGAAAAGCCTGGCAAGAAGAACAGAGGCTCCCTTGAAATGTTGGCTCAGATGCAGTCCTTTAAGTCTCTTGCGTAGTTTTAAAAACAAAACAAAACAAAAAAATTGAAACAAAAAAGCCCTTTTGAGTAACCCGGCAAAACAGGCCATTGCATTTATGGAGGCATTGCTATTCTTCAATTATTTTTTCTGTTTTAGAACATGTTCCTACAGCCTGCGCGAGGGTGGATGCATTACGATCTCATGGATACCCACGAGAAGCACTGAGGCTAGCAATAGCTATTGTTAATACACTAAGGAGGCAGCAGCAGAAACAGCTGGAAATATTCCGGGCTCAGAAGAAAGGTAAATGTGGGGAAGAGGAGGGCAAAGGGCACACAGGTGTACAGTAACACCAGGAAGTTTGCAAGAAAGAAGCAAGAAGATTTGGAAACTAAAGTGAAAGAGATGACTTTTAACTCTTCAGTTTGGATAGTGATAATATCACATTCTGAATGTCAGAGGTTTTCTGTAAGCTGTGTTGTGAGCTCTGCAGGGCTCTTATCAGCCTTCTCCAATATATATGGCATGATAGGGTCTTTATTCTAGTCAGAGGTTTTGGTTATACAATTAAAATGCTGTTTAACAGAAGTTTGCATTTGGCATGTCAGGTGTTTAAATTTTTTTTTTTTCTGATCTATAATTTTGCTGAGCTTTATATTCTGAGGTGTAAGCCTGAAGTGGAGGGTAACAATGAAGCAACGTCTGAACTACCAAAATTCATCAAATTTGGCAATGTGCTCCAAGAGAATTTCTTATAATGCTTAAAATTTTAGTTTCTCTGAATAGAGGAGTATTGAGTTTTTGCATAGGGTTTTTTTTTTTGATTGTTTGATTGTCTGTGTCTTTTTTTGGTTTTGTTTGGTTTTCTTTAACAGTGTTTTTTGTAAAATATTTTGTGGTATTCCACTGACCACTACCATTGTTTTTTTTTGAAGGGGTGTTCTCCTTCAGATATAGTTTCTATGGCAGATGATCCTTGCAACCCAAAATAGTTCTGCTCTCAACCATTGTAGTTTGAAGAGGCAGTGGAAGAAGGGGGTGGCTTTGTGGTAGAAGAGTGCATGTGGAAAAACTGGAATTACTTTCTCAGCTGCTACACTAATCCTTTCATTCAAATTTCATTTTAGATTTTCTCTGTTATGCTAAACTGTGTGTATCCTCATGCATTGTAGTCAAAAATACTAGTGTAAAATCATACGTGTACATTTTTCAAGCATGTGTTCAGATGTTTTCCCAGAAATGAGCATTTAGAAGACAAGATATGTACCTAGCTGAAAAAAATTAGCTGCAGTTCCTATGTGCCTCTATTTTGTTCCCATGGAACCAAGGAGTAAGGGGTTTTTTTGAACACTGTTGTTAAGAAGGGAGGTGCCTATGTCAGTGTGTGTTTGTACTGCTGGCAGGTGTGAGGAGTCTGTTGCAAGTGTGCTGTTGTAATAGTGCTCCTTTTCATTCCCAGTTGCTAGTGCACCATGTAGACATTCAGTACCTCTATGAAATTCCTTTCCTTGTGAGCAGTTTCTGTAGCTATCACCTAATATTCTATTATCATTTAGAAAGATCATATGAAATGTGATCCATCCTGCCCTGAAACAAAGTAGTTTGTTGTTTGTGTGTTGTCACTCACTGCTTTTTTAATTTTTTAATCTCATGGGGAATTTTTAAAAGACTCTTTTTGTACTGTAAAATGTGCTGGTCTCTATAACCAGAGGGAAACTGCAGCTACAGCCCAACTTTAGGCTTCCATTCAGCAAACAAACACCACATGCTTCTGCTTAGCTTTTGTTCATATGACTGATCTGGTGTCCATGGAGCCACTTCTGTGATTTCAAGTTAAATGTCTCTGATGAGATGATTGAAGCCTTTGGTTGGCATGACACAAGAGAAGCTCATAAGTAGACACAACAGAATAAATAGAACAAAATGAATCAGTAACAAGTCACCCTCATGAATCCTTCTTGGTAATGTTCCTTACTTCTGCCTATTGTCTTTAGTATGTCCTATTTGTTAGAAGTGCAGTGATTTACTTGGGTTTTTTCATATTACATACCAATGGATTCTTTAAAAAAACCTCTGCCATCCTGACAGTGTGTCTGTTTCATTTTGCAGCCCCGCACATTTAAATTGGGGGAAGCAGGACTTAAAAATTTAATGGATATGTTTACTCAGATATATAATGCTTTATGAACAAAGAGATAGTGAAAGGACGTATAAGTTAATGTGTGAGAGGCAGAGGAGCAGAGCAGCCATAATGGCTTGTATATAGTTTTTAAAGGGTAGTAAATAATGCATCTGATCTCTTATAGTTTACTTGTGTCTGTACATCTAGGAGGAAAAAAGCTGGGAGTGTCAAAAGGGGAGTTGTTGCCATATGATGTGGATTTGGGGAATTGCTAATACCTGTTACCACAAACACACTTCCTGCAATTCTTTGTGCTTAAAATTTTTTCTGTGTTCTAACCAAGTAATGTGTAAGGGCTACAGAATAATGTTGATGAAGGTATTTGTGGACTAAAATCTTAAAATGACCAAAAATACACTTGATCCTATTAAAAGGACAATTTTTCCTATTAAAAGACAATTCTTTCTTGTATACCTCATTTAAACTTTTTTTTTAAAGTAACGGTCATCCTGAATTCAGTGTGGAGAGAGAGAGAGAGAGAGAGTGTGAACTGTTAGATAAGCTCATAATTTATGAAATTGGAACTTATTTTAGAATATTTTCATTTATTTCAGTTCCATCAGATTAATTTAAAAATGTGGAAAGGGTACTGTGTCTTTTTGAGTGAGGAAATTGTTGTAGATATTTTACCAAAAAGGTCCTTGTTGTAATTCTTCAAGCAGACATTTTCAGAAGAGTTCTAGTAGTATCAAGGAAGAGATTTCAAAAGACATTGCCATTGAAATTTTTGACCCATAATACACTTTGTTAGTGCTCAAAAAGTTTGGCTTCCATTCTTTCTCTTTTCTTATTCCTCATTTACATATTCACTAAGGGCAGTTTATTCACCCTGAAAGATACAATTTTCTCTTTCTATGCAGAAACTACTGGAAATACTTTGAATTCTGTGCTGAGGGCATTTTAAGCAGTTTTACTTGTGTAATTGTTTTGATGGGCTAACATGAGCTCTCTTTCCCTTCTTCCCTCCTCTATGCATGTTTTTTGCCACAGAACTTCTCCACAGGGGAGTAACCTCAATAACAAACCTTGAAGGCTGGGTGGGACACCCTTTGGACCCCATTGGCACCCTTTTTGGTAGCCTGATGGAAGCCTGCAGGGTGGATGATGACAGCTTCCATGGATTCTCCGATTTCACGGGTAAGACGAAGCAAATGCAGCAGTCTGGTACATTTCTTCATTTACTGGAGGTATTTTTCTGTCTTGCCTTTTTGGATCAGTTTCGAAGTCACTGTTTCTATAGTATAACAACCCACATTTGCATACCTCTAGGAAGACACAAAGGGGAGAAAACATTTAAGAAAGCAATTAAAAGTTACCAGTTAATCATTCTTGAAGAAAATTCCATATTTCGTGTTTGAAATAAAACCCATTATGACTTAATAGCAGTGGTCTTCTCCAGAGGTCTGTCCTCTTTCTGAGAAATTGCAGGAAATTACAGGATCACAGAGTTGCTAAGTTTGGAAGACATCTCTGGGGATCATCTAGTCCACCTGGTCTGCTTGTAGCAGGGTCACCTAGAGCAGCACATTGCTCAGGTCTGTGTCCATTTGGGTTTTGAGTAACTTCAAGAGTGAAGACTATACAACCTTCCAGGGCAACCTCCTGCCGTATTCAACCACCCTCATAGTTAAAAAGTGTTTTCTTATGCTCAGATGGAATTTCCTGTATTTCAGTTTGTGCCCATTGCCTCTTGTCCTGTCACAGGATACCACTGAGAAGAATCTGGCACTGTCTTCTTTACATTCTCCCATCAGATATTTATACATTTTGGTAAGATCCTCCTGAGCCCTCTCTTTTCCAGGCTAAATAATCCCACTTCTTTCACTCTCATTATATGAGAGATGCTGCAGTCCCTTAATCATCTTTGTGTTCCCACACTAGATCTCCTACAGCATGCCCATATGCTGGGGAGCCCACAGCTGGACACAACACTCCAGATGTGGGCTCATTAGTGCTGAGCAGATGGGCAAGATGACCTCCCTCAACCTGCTGGCAACACTCCTAAGTACAGTCCTGAATGTTAGTAGCTACAGTGTACATAGTACTCCAAAACAATGACAAAACACTCAAAATTGGTAACATACATAGTCTATAAATGGTAGGGGTTGGAAAGTAGTGTTGCTATATCAATACGTGATTTAGGATAGGGATAGGATGGTTACAGCCATTTCAGTTTCAGTATTTGCTCCCCAGGATTTTAACTGATTAATTCCTTATTCTCAGTCTCTTTCCACCTTTGGGGTAGCTTGTTAACACCACTAGTGTGGACAGAAACTGGATTCATTACTTGACCTGAAGCTCTTTTGTATACACATCCACAATCTTCTTGGGGCTTTGCCTCAAAACTCCTTTTATTCAATTAGACTTTCTTTAATAAATTTCTACTCTCTTACCCACCACTTGTGGAAAAACTTTTCAATTAAAATATCTGGAAATCAGATTCTGTGCTGTTACTAAAAAACCAAAACAACCCCATGAAATAAAAACATTGTGTGCTGAAAAGTAACTTCCTTTCGTGCATGCGTATGCAATCTTCCAGGTGCATTCAGCCTTTCCATTTGTTGCAATTGCCCATCTCCTTACATCTGACAATTACAACTTTTTGTTCCTGAATTAGACTGTAAAATGCTACAAGCTGGAATAGCATTTTGTTACATGTGTATCTGTGAAGTGCCAGATGAATTGGTAGCACTCTTTAAAGCAGTTTATGGCTTGGCCTGTGTGGAATTTGCTTGTAATTGTTACTAAAAATAGGACTTCTAATGTTAACAATATGCATTTTTATCATAAACACAAGTGTAACAAATTAGAAGCCTGAAAAGAGTGCTAGCAAACAGAGCATATATTAAAAAGTGTGAAGTTCCAGGGCCTATTGTATTTGCACAGTTCTAATACCTTCAACTGACATCTACGTAGGTGTAAAAGCACTTCTCCCTTCCTCTTGCACTTCAGGGCTTTAAGGAAGTACAGAAATGTGTAGGGAAAGAAATTGGAATGGATCTTGCAATTTTGGCCTCATTAACACAAAGCTGGTGGAACTGCTTTTTTTTAAATTTTGCCATTTAAAAATGAATTTTGTTTTTCCCTTGAGTGGGTTATTTAAAACTAAATTATTTTTATGTATTTCTGCTATGCAGAATCAGATGACGTGTTTTAGATTGAAGTGTTGTATTTTGAGACTAGCTAATAATTTAAATAATTTTAAAAAATTATTACTAACAGTGGAAGCTTTTGTGTATGTGGCATTGTAGGCAGATTATGGGTTTAAATGGTTTGCTGATGTGTTTTCCTTTCTGTGTCACCCCTTTACAGAGAACCTGGGGCAATGCAAATCTCTGGAGTACCAGCACCTACCTGCACACAAGTTCTTAGAGGAAGGGGAATCTTACCTAACGCTGGCTGTGGAAGTAGCACTGATAGGGCTGGGACAGCAGCGAATAATGCCAGATGGCTTGTATGCACAAGAGAAGGTTTGTCGAAATGAGGAGCAGCTCATTTCTAAGCTACAGGAAGTTGAATTGGATGATACTCTGGTGAAGATTTTTCGAAAACAAGCAGTCTTCCTATTAGAAGGTAGCTGAATATAGATGCTAAGTGCCTCTTTAAACTGTCTCCACTTACACAAGCACACAGAACTGGTCTTCCTGTAGAAATTGCCTTACATGCTTCAGATGGTTTTTTTGCTTAGAATGCCATGAAAGTTTTTATCAGATCTCTTATGAAAATTGACATACTTTAGATATCACATGACTGTAGAGATAAGGCATATACTGACCTATAAACCTTGAGTTTTAATTTTGAATACACTTTGTTTTTAACATTTGTTGCATGTCATAATCTCAGTAACTTGATTATACATTCCAGGCTAACTATTACATAATACACACATCAGTTATCAACAGTTCCCAGATACCAAAATTCTAAGTATTCCTTATATTCTGCAAAATCAACTATACTGGCAGCTTTTTAAACATTTGAAGATTTTGACTGCTGTGCCCAAGTGGATTGCTCAGAAAATTCACATATAGTTGCTGAGGCAGAAATGCAACATTTTATTTGTGAAAATAGAGAAAACTACTTGCCTTTGAAGTTTATGTCATAGGTGAAAATTAAAATATTTGGTCAAATATTGTGGCTTCAGGTCTGGTCTTGTGCCTAAGTTACAGTGATGACACAGTTTGTTTGTTTTGGAATTAGACACTGCTGAAATAAATTCTGTACAAGTGTGTACTTTTGCCTTCACTTTTAAAAAGGCTTAACTGTAGTACTTAAGCATTATGTTCAGAGAGTGATGTCGTGGGTTCTAAGGTTGTCTTTCTGGTTTTTGTTCTTGAACGGAAGAAAAAACTTCTGGGGAACAAATTAGTCAAAGGCATAGTCCAAGTTTTGAGTGCATGCACATGGCTTGAAGGGGAGTGTGGTACTGCCCTGGGTAAGTTGTGAAATTGTTACACAACAGTCAGGTTTTGCTCTATTTTTTGACACATTAATCTTTTAAAACTTTATCCTTTATAGAAGAGGTACAATATGTTGCTTAGGGTTCCCAGCTTTAAGTCACTGTTTTTGCCTAGATTTGAAACTGCAGAGAAGCTGCAAGACTGGCAAAGTTTCCATCATGGTGTGTCTGTACTGCTGCTTTATGGCCTTTGCACAAGAAAAGCTACTGTCTTTAACATGCAGGATTCCTCTGTATTAGAAAATCAGTTAACTGCATCTGTTTACTAGTAAGGATGCTTTATGAGGAAAAGGCAGGCTGTCTCTGACATGTTTTCTGATGATTTAGTTTGCAACTTTGATCACTGAAATTCTTTTGATGTTTTCTTAGAGTAGTAAAAAATTGATCATGGCAGGAAGTCTGCTAATAAAACTGCCAAAAAAATTGCCATTGTGAGCGATGTGCAGCAGTTGTCTTGCATTGGTGTGTGTGATGAGAAATCTGGCTTTCCCTGCAGTAGTTTCACTTTACTCCGTGTTAGACAGAAACTGCAAGTTCAGGTTCACATGGAAGAAAAACTGTCCAGTGATTTAAGATGCTAATCATACCAATTGTAAATTTTTCGTTGAAATTCGGTGGATACAATAAAGAAAATTTAGTCCAATATTAAGCTGATTTCTATGCTGTTAATGCAGAATAATGCATACTGTGTGGAGCTACCATGTGGGAAAGCACAACAAAAGACTGTTTTGCAAGAACTGTTCTAATTTCTTCTTGACTGCTAAGTCAATGGCAGAATATATTTTCATATAAATGCTTTGTCATGTATTCTTTGTGTCCTGACTGAGTTTCTGACTGGACCACCAACTGGCAAATACACAAACAAATGGCTTTTTTCATTCAAGCAATGCCAGCTAGATTTGAATGGCTTTCAGCTTCATTTCAAATGACTATGAGACACATTGTCACCTACTAAATCTTCATTGACATTTCTTTTGCAATCAGCCCTGATCTTTAGAAATGCCCACCTATGGAGTTCAAAATTTTTTCATGCCTAGTGATTTCTATCCTTGCATGTGCTAAGGCAGCAGTCCAAAACATTGCTGAAACAGAAGTGAACTCACACAGCCAGCCAGCCAGGCATCCATCCATCCATCCATCCTTTCAGGTGGGATGGGTTGGAGTCATAGTAGAAGTAGTAGTAGCTTATGGAACTGCTAGGTGCTAACTATGCAATAGTTGTCCATTAATGTTTAATACAAGATTCTTATTCTGTATCTTGCAGAATTTAATGCTTGAACCTCTTGTCACCGAAGTCAGAAAATTGTTTGACACAGTTTTCCTATTAACAGAAATAATGGTCTTAAGTGTGCAGGAAAAATGTAGGAATAGGATTCATATGCACTGTGAACATTGGAAACTCAGCAAGTAAATAGTTCCATTTAACCCTGTTGTTGTTCTCTTTCATGATGCTGCTGTTATCAAGTTGAAATTTACACCTTGCTGAGAGAGAAAAATCCATTGCCCCAATAATAGGGATAGTTTTCACATAAATAAAATAGATTTTTTAAAATCAGGTGGATATACTGGATTAAGGGCCAGCTTTGGTGCACAATCTGACCTTGTGTCCATCATCATAGAATTGTTCAGGTTGGAAAAGACTAATAATATCACTGAGTCCAGCCATTAAGCCAGCCACCACTGTGTTCACCACTAAACCATGTCCCTAAGTGTCACATCCACACTTAATTTGAACACTCTCAATGATGGTGATTCCACCACTGCCCTGGGCAGCCTATTCCAGTGCCTAACTGCCCTTTCGTTTAAGTTTTTCCTAATATCCAGTCTAAACCTTGCCCAGCGCAATCTGAAGCCATTTCTTTTCATCCTGTCTCTGGTGCCTGGGGCTTTTCAGGCAGGTGTAGAGAATCATAAGGTCTCCCCTGAGCTTCTTTTTCTCCGTGATAGACACCCCCAGCTGCCTCAGCTGCTCCTCACAGCACTGGTGCTCCAGACCCTTCCCCAGCTCCACTGCCCTTCTCTGGACTCACTCCAGCACCTCAGTGTCTTTCGTGGAGTGATGGATCAGAGCTGGACACAATACCTGAGGTGTGGCCTCACCAATATCCAGTACAGGGGGATAATCCCTGCCCTGGTCCTACTGATCCAAGCCAGGATGCCACTGGCCCTCTTGGCCACGTGGGCACATCCTGGTTAGGAACTGGCTGGATGGCCGGGCCCATATAGTGCTGGTGAATGGTGCTGCGTCCAGCTGGGGACAGTCACCAGTGGTGTTCCTCAGGGGTCTGTGCTGAGGCCAACTCTCTTCAATATTTTCATTGATGACATGGACGAGGGTATCAAGTCTTTCATTAGTAAATTTGCAGACGACACTAAGCTGGGAGTGTGTGTTACCTGTTGGAAGATAGGATGGCTCTGCAGAGAGACCTGGAACGGTTGGATGGATGGGCAGAGTCTAACAAGATGAAGTTTAATGAGTCCAAGTGTTGTGTCCTGCACTTTGGCCACAATAACCTCCTGCAACATTGTAGGCTGGGGATGGAGTGGCTGGACAGTGTCCAGGCAGAAAGGGACCTGGGGGTGCTGGTGACAGCAGCTGAACATGAGCCAGGCTGTGCCCAGGTGGCCAAGAGGGCCAATGGCATCCTGGCCTGGATCAGCAATGGTGTGGCCAGCAGGAGCAGGGAGGTCATTCCTCCCCTGTACTCGGCACTGGTCAGGCCACACCTCGAGTGCTGTGTCCAGCTCTGGGCCCTTCAGTTTAGGAAGGACGTTGAACACATCCAGAGGAGGGCAACAAAGCTGGTGATGGGCTTGGAAAATAAGCCTCATGAAGAATGACTGAGGGAGCTGAGATTGTTTAGCCTGGAGAAAAGGAGACTCAGAGCTGACCTCATCACTCTCTACAGCTTCCTGAAGGGTGGCTGTAGACAGCTGGGGGATGGTCTCTTTCTCCAGGCAGCAACTGACAGAAGAGAGGACACAGTTTCAAGCTGCATCAAGGGAAATATAGGTTGGATATTAGGAAGAAGTTTTTCACGGAGAGAGTGATTAAATACTGGAATAGTCTGCCCAGGGAGGTGGTGGAGTCATCGTCCCTGGTTGTGTTTAAAAAGAGACTGGATGTGACACTCGGTGCCATGATCTAGTTGAGGTGATAGGGCTGGGTTGGACCCGATGATCTTGAAGGTCTCTTCCAACCTACGGATTCTGTGATTCTGTGAGTCATGTCACCAGCACCCTGAGCTCCTTTTCCATGAGCAGCTTTCCAGTTACTCTGTCTCCAGCCTGTGCATGGAGTTGCATGGGGTTGTTGTGATCCAAAGGCAGGACTGGGGCTTGAGTCATAACCACATCCAGACCAAAAGGTTATTTAAATGCCAATGTAAGGGAAGACATTTGAGGGATCAGGTGCTGTTGTGGTGATTGGTTGTGTAATTTCAGTTAAAGATAGGCATTTTTCTATGGTCATCATTCTTTTTTTCCTGGTGAATTTGTGATAAAGCAGTGGCACACCAACAGGGTGCATAGGTATTGATGTGCATGATATAACTGTGTGGAGGCAGAGCTAAGATTATGACTTTCTACTTCTGTATACAAGGCTGGCTGAATGAGCCTCATGAAGTACTGTAACTGTTCTGTCATTCGTATAAGTGCTGGGAGTGTGCTTGATATTATACAATTTGCAGTCTGTCTTATTTTCCTAAATAATACGTGGTATTTAATATAACTGTAACCCATTGTGTATATGTGATGTGTTATTTCTTTCACTGAAAATAACAATGTAATTCACCTTTTGTGTAACACGCTCTGTCTTTGAATACCACTTCTAGCTGAAGGTGTACTGAATGCTTCTAAAGGTTCAGAAGTTTGGGTTTAGCAGATTGTAAAGACTGACATTCTGTTTCTCTCTCCTGCAGGTGGACCATACAGTGGCTTAGGTGAAGTCATCCATCGAGAGAGTGTTCCAATGCACACATTTGCCAAGTATCTCTTCACCTCTCTCCTACCTCATGATGCTGAATTGGCATACAAAACTGCACTGAGAGCCATGCGGTGCGTATCCATGAGTTGTCTAAAAACAGCACGAGTAGTGGATGTGGAAAGGGGGAAAAGTTTGGTAATCAAGACATAGTCTCTTTTCTAAAATATGCATTCTTGCATTTAAGGAGTCAAGGAGGTACTGTTTTGGTTCTGTCATCTATAAAAGTAAATGGTATCTGTAGTAAATCTATTAAGATAATTTGTAAATGTCCAATTAGTGTGTATTTAGACTTGTAAAACAGGATTTTCTATTTCAAATACTTCTAGAATCCCACACCTGGGGCACAAGATTTTGTATTCTAAGCCACTCTAGCACATGCATTCTCCCCATGTGTTGTGTGTGTATGATGGTATTGGTAATGAAAAAAGGAAAGGGGTATTTCACCATAAGTCTCAGGATTGTTTGCTGCTTAGTCTGCTCAGCAGGACAATTTGTTTCACTTGCTTCCTTTATGAATTGACTCTCAACAATAGATTTGAGTGGTGTGGTCAGAGCCTTTACATTTATTAGTGCTTGATAACATCTTAGCCTTTTCTGGGTGAATGTTGGGATCTAAATGGAGTATATCAATGATAACAAAATGTCTAGTTTGCATCCCATTTGTCTTCAGTAATCACAAAAAGGATGTTTCTCAGGCAGTGTTCAGTGTGTGCTGTCTGCATCAGGGGAGGTCAGATTGGTCATGATATCTAAGAAAAGACTTCTGAATGAGTTTTCAAGGATTTAAATGATCAGTGATAAAACTGTTGTCCCCATAGAATGCAGGGAAGAATGTGATCGCATCTGAATTTTCTGCTCACTGTCAAGAACCTAGTAGTTCATGGTTGACAAAGAATAGATGCAGCTGAATACTAAGAGCAGTCAAGTCTTAGATTATAAAAAAAGAAAAAAATTTGACTTTTCCTGGTCATTATTACCAAGCGTGATTGCACAGTGATTGAAGGACATCCTATCCACATGAAGAATGGTTTCATCAAACAGGTTGTGTCTGTGTGGTTTGGAGGTGTTTATACTGGATCTACTCTCTCCAAAAAGCTAAGCAGGGAGAAAATAATTCCTATGTTTGAAGGACTAAATGGGAGGCCCTGCATGAGAACAAAATATAGCTGTCAGTTTAAGCCAAAGATCTGCTTAGCCTGTTGCATATTTTCCTGCTTCCAAGAGTGTCTAGTAATGGATGTTATGGGAAGAGTCTGAAAAATGTGAAGAGTGACCTTGCATACTTGCTGGTTACAGTTAGCATTTGAGGAAATAGATTGAGAAGACAGAAGTATATTACTGATGAACTGTTGAGAACATTCAAAGGTATAATCAGAAAGCTACCTGAGCCACTTAGCTAGTTGTCTTTTATCTCAAGCTAAGTACATAATAACTGATTTCTCAGTTAGAAGAGAACAGGAGGATCATACAAAATTTAGTACATGAGGTTTTTTTTGGTTGATTTTGTTTCGTTGTTTTTTTGGTTGGTTTGGTTGTGTTTGGTTTGTTTTGTTGTTTTGGGTTTTTTTAAGGAAAAAAGTGAATTATTTTATAAAACATACTTGTATTTACTTTCAGTTACTACCTCAAGTATTTCTCAAGAGATAGTTTTTATGGACTTTTCCTCCTTAAATGATACTGTTGGAATGATCCTCCAAGGCTGGAGTAGTCATCCGTCAGCAGCTTTCGTGACTGCCTCAGTGAACATGGAGTCAATATGCAGTTTTGTTTGAACAAGGATTTGCCCAGAAACCAGTCATAACTGAAAACTTCTTTTTTGGATGTTTCCTTTTTCAACTAGAAAAAACAAGCAAGACACTGAAAGATCCAAATGATGAAATCTCAAGTTAGTCTTGGGTCACTCTAGCCTTCATTTGCTATAAAGCTGTCATGTCAACCAAAGAAATTACTTCTTAAACAGACTAGTATAAGAAAGAATTGTCTTTTTGTTTCCATCTGGTAAAATCACAAGAGATGTCAATGCAATCAGGGCTGTTTTCCCTCCATTTTTTCATCACTTTATAAGAGAGATGAAGGTACAGCCCTAGACAGTAATCATTCTTTTTGTAGTTTGATATTTGGCACTCTTCAGAAATGTAGACTGCTGTCTTGAGCTATGGTGATGGCAGATTTAGACACTTTCTAGTCCATGTCTGTCTGCATTCTTTTGCACTTCTTAAATTCTCCTGAAGAAAGATGATTATTTTTTTCCATTCACACCAAAATGTTAGTTCAGTGAATAAAGGACTCCCAATACAAACCAAATGAAAAAGTAATGTAATACTGCTTTGAGGGGACAAGAATAAAGCAAACAAGAAGATTGAATGTCTGTTGAGAGGTTGAATAGGTCAGAAAATGAAAACTTGAACATCTTGTCTTCCATGGGAGGGAGGAAGTGGCTGTGACAAGGACAGAAATCTCACATGGAAATTAGTAAAGGTGCTGCATGGAAATCTCTACAGCTGCTTATGCTTTTAGAAGTGAAGCTTCTTTTCACACATCAACATTTACTAAAGAAAGTAATTTCCCAAGATCCCAGCTAGTTGCTCTTCAGATGGAAGTGTTCAGTGTCAGTCTGCACACAAGTCTACATGGGTCAATTACCAGCAGCTCAGGAGTATTTAACCTCTCTGCATTCAAAAACACCTGTTGCTGTGTAATTTTTTGAGCCCTGTTTCAGTGTATGGAACACTTAATATGAAATAAATGGAAACTGAAACCACAAAGCCTTTCATGTATGCACCTCAGTCTGCAAGGACAGGGTTATGCAGTCCTTGATGGTCACTTCTAGCTACAGTTTTCTGCTTGCAACATTGAAACATATGGAATATAGCCTTGGAGAACATGGATCTGCAGTGACCTAATTGACTGCTTACTTGGAATCTGAACTTGAATATTTGCCTTAGTTTGGCTTGATCCCGTGTTAAACCTGAATTTCAGCCAGGCTTTGGGAGCCAGACTTTAATGGTGATGTTTAACCACAAGGTAGCTTTGCTAAAGCCTAACTAAATAATTGATGTTTCAAAGG
>VWYP01022476.1:9752-22913 GCA_013400435.1 Pycnonotus jocosus
CCTGACTTACATTCCAGTTTCTCATCAAATTTAGCTTTAGGAACATATAAAACTTGCTCCATGCAATTTTGTAATCAATCAATTACCCAAAACAATCCTAATGAACTGAATTCTAGCATAGATCCACTGTTCCTCATTCTGTTTTGAAGCATGAGTGCACACTCATACAAAGCTAATACCTGCTTCCCATTTCTTCCCTGTGGCCAGTGCCATTCTACTCTGATAAGTGATTTTGCCCTTTACTGGGACTTGATAACACAAAAAGTGAGTAGCACAAATCCATGTCCTTGAAAAGTCACAAGGAGTCTGACAGGAGGTAGAGTTTTTTTAGTAATTTGGTTAGTGAAGCTGAAGAAAAAAGCTTTTCTAAGTAGAAGAAGGCTGTTTTGCTGCTTTCTAGAGGAAAAATTATGTTTTATGCTATGTGGTCTTTATTTAGCTATTTTTAATTAACATTTTGAAACATTTTAAAATCTCTTTAAAGGTCAAAATTGAATCTAAATATTTTGATTGTCTTATTCAACTCTTGCTTGTATCCTGAATATCAATTTGTAAAAAATTCACCCTACGCTTTTTTGGATTTTTTTTTCATATTTCAATAATTCAGATTATGTTTAAAGTTTGGAGAAGACATAACAACTTTTGGTATCCTGATGGTATAACTTAAGACGTATTCAGGAAAATTCTGGCTTGCTAGATAGGACACACAAGAAAAGCTATTTTCTCTCCTTGATAGTGTATCTACTGCCTGCTGATCTCATTACAAACTTTGCTCATTTCTAATGGGGTACCAAGAAAGACTTTTTGCCCCTTATTTTTGTCTCAGACTCTGTGCTATGTAACAAAAAATTATAAAAGGGAACAAACCTTTGTTAAATAACCCTTTCCAGCTACCTGGTACCAGTTTATTTACGGGGAAAACCTCAAAAACTTGAACACACACACACACTCCAAACTAGGTCATTCCCAGGGGTCCAAGATGGACCTTGCTGACACTGCCTGTACATGCTGTTGTTTCAGTGACTGCATTTACAGAGGGCTGACATTCTCCACAGCCAGTTACCTGTGCTTTACTCTGCCCTCTCCATTTCTTGGGAGATGGAAGATGTTGCCAGCGCCATGGCTGAGCACTGCTCACTGCACCTTTTGCTGGCCACCGGCTCATCCTAACAGCTATCATCCACCAAGGAAGCAAAAAGTCCAGTACGGTGATGCTCTAAAGCAGGATGACTGATGACAGCAATTTGAGTACCAGCCAAGAACAGGCACGCTGCTTTTAGCAACCTTCACAAGGAGGGCAAAGTACTAATTTGAAGGTTTTGTCTACGCTTATCCTTTTTTTTTTTCCTCCAAAAATATAACAATTACTGAAAATTATTCAGAGAAACCTCACATTCTGGTTCCTAAAGAGTTCACTGGTTTGACTCTATCATGACAAGGGAATGACACCCCCATTGCCATAGCATGGCAATACATAATAACCACTGTCTCTAATCACTATTAATTATATGCAGTCATTTTCAGACTTCCAACAAAACATATGCTGATGAATACAGCAGAATTTTACTTCTCCTCAACTTGCCAGTAATAAAAGCATTGCCTGAATTAATCATGTTCTTGTTAGGCAATGAAAAAAACCCAGTAGCTGTCAGTGAGCAAAGTCCCTAGTGTGCCAGAAACCATGTGCCACCTGAGCGTGCTGAAGCACCCAGAGCTATCTTCGGCATCTGGTGTGTGAAATACAACCTGGATGGAAATTTTCATGCTTCAAGTCAACATCTGATCAAATAAAATGTTTTTGGAACTCCTGGGCTGGGCTGTGCTAAAAGCATAGGGCGTCAAACACTACGTAGATAACAGGAGAATAGCACCTCTGAGTTTTCTGCACTGTTAGAAACCACTAACTGAGCATACTAGGTCTGCATGTCATGCACCAGCCACATTGCAAGCCAAGCTGAATGCCAATCATTTTGTCCACTTCCACAGTGACAAGAAGTCAATAGTTTATCTATCCGTGCTGGTTTTGGCTGAGATAAAGTTAATTTTTTTCATTCCAGTATGTAATGCTGTTGCATTGGATCTGGAAACATGGATGATAACAAAGGGATGTTTTTGTTCCCACTGAGCCGGACTTACACAGAGCCAAAGCCTTTGCTGCTCCTCACCCATCTCACCATTTAGGAGGCTGGGGGTGTGCAAGGAGCTGAGAGGGAATCAAGACAGGACAACTGACCCCAGCTGATCCAAGGGGTATCCCACAACATATGGTGTTCCACTCCTCTTATAAAACTGGGAGGAGGAAGAAGAAGGGGACATTCGAAGTGATGATGTCTCTCTTCCCAAGTAACAGTCATGCATGGTGAAGTCCTGCTTTCCTGGACACCTAAACACCTGCCTTTAGATGAAAAGTGGCAAATTAATCCTTGTTCTGGTCTGCGCAGCTCTTGCTTTATCTATTAAACTGTCTTTATCTCAACTTATGTGTTTTCTCACTTTTACTATTCTGAATTTTCCCCCCATCCGAGAGAGTAGTTTAAGTGAGTGGCTGTGGGGTGCTTATTTGCTGGCTGGGGTTAAGCTATGGCCTATCTATATGTAAATGTTAAGCATCTGGATGAAAAACTTGGTAAAAATAACATAGTGTAACCATAGTGTAGCATGTAGCATAACACAACATTTTGTGGTGGGTTGGCCTCAGCTGGATGACAGGTGTCCACCAAGCCCCTCTATCACTCCTCCTGAGCTGGACAGGGAACACAAAATTAGATAGAAAAGTACATGTTTTCAACTAAGTTGAAAAAACACAGTTTAACAAAGGAAAACCAGTAAGTTGTGCATGCACAAAGAAAAAAAAATATTTTGTTCTATACTTCTTGTCAGGAACCAACATCTGTCCACTTCCCGGAAGCAGGGCTTCAACCACATAGTGGTTACTTTGGGAGGCAAACACCATAAATAATGAACAGCTCCCTCTCTTCTCCTTTTCTTAGTTTATGTATCTGAGCTGGTGTCATTTGGTATGGAACATCCCTTTATTCAAACTGCATCAGCTGACCTAGTTTTGTCACCTCCCATGATCTTGCCTGCTCCTGGCCTACTGATGTGATGCAGAATGACAGAAACAGTGTTGCAGTTCTGACACTGTGCCAGTGCTGCTCAGCATTATCCAAAATAATGGTGTGTTATCAACACCTTTCCAGCTACCAGTGCAGAACACAGCGCTGTGAGGGCTGCTATGGGAAAATGAACTACATCTCAGCCAGACCCAACATACATTGTCACTTATATACTCCGATTTCTGCCTCTCCTTGTAGACCAGGATTATCATAGAGTCATAAAAGTGGTTTGTAAGGGACTTGAAAGCTCATGTAGTTCCAATTCCTCTTGCCATGGCCAGGGACATCTTTCATTAGACCAACTTGCTCAGAATCCCACCTAGCCTGGCCAGGGATGAGGCATACACAGCTTTCCTGGTCAAGCTCTTCCAGTGCCTCGCCATCATCACACTAAGGAATTTCTTCTTAGTATCTCATCTAAACCTGCCCTCTTTCAGTTTGCATCTGTCCTCCCTTGTGCTGTCATTACATACCCTTGTAAAAATTTGCTTTTCTTCTTTCTTGGTGGCTGCCTCCAAATACTGAAGGCCACAATTTGGTAAACTGTGAGCCTTGTCTTCTCCAGGCTGAACAATCTCAGTTGTCTTAGTCTTTCCTCATAGGAGAAGAGCTCCATCTGTTTAATTATCTTGATGGCCTCCTCTGGACTTGCTCAAGTAGTTCCATGTCCTCCCTGTGCTGGCACCCCAGGGCTGGATGCAGGGTTCCAGGTGGGGCCTCACAAAAGCGGAGCAGAGGGGCAGAATCCCCTCCCTCCCTTGGTGCCCAATGGTGCTTTGGATGCATCCAGGACACGTTTAGCTTTCTGGGCTGTGTGTGCCAGCTTCTTGTCATGTCCAGCTTCTTGTCAGCCAGCACTGTACCAGGTCTGCTCTCAATCTGTTCATCCCCCAGCCTGTGCTGATACCAGGGTAGTGTGTCCCATCACAGGTACAACACCTTGCATCTGGCCTTGTGAACCTCATTAATGACAATATTGAACAACACCGGTCAAAACACAGACCCCTGAGGGTCAACACTTGTCACTGATGTACCTCAGGACTCCAAACTGTTGGCCACTACCCTGTGGATGGGGCCACCCAACCACTTTCTTATCCATCTAACAGTCCAGATAAGCGACATCTGTAGACCTGCTCAAGTCCACAGATGCAGTCACTACAACACAGAAAGTCACTAGTGTTCCTGTCTGACAGCAGGTTGGTCAGGCAGGACTTGACCTTGCTAAAGCCAGGCTGGTTGTCCCAAACCACATCCCTGTCCTCCATGTGCCTGCTTCCAGCAGGATCTGTTCCATGATCTTATCAGGCATAGTAGCTCCCAGAATTCACCCTTCAGCCCTTTTTAAGGATGGATACAATGTTATTCCTATTCCGGTCACGTGGTATTTTACTTGACTGCCATGACTTTTCAAATGTCATAGAGAGTGGTTTGGCAACACCAGGACTCTGGGATTCATCTCATCAAGTCCCACAGGGTAATGTACATTCAGTTTCCTCAGGTCATGAAACTCATCTTTCCATACCGTGGGAAGAGCCTTGCTTCCCTTTCCCATCCTGCTGTCCATCCACTCGAGGGGTGTGGGAAGCAAGGTTGCCACTGAAGACAGAGCCACAGAACTTCTCTCGCCTTCTCATTTCTCATCACCAGTTTACTTACACTGGATGCCACAAGATAGTACAAAGCATAAGGCCAAAATGCATTTTTCTGTTATCTCTTAAGAAAACTCTCAGAATAGTATGTGAAAATTGTTTTTCAAGACAGCAGACCTTTAAATATTTCTATCTACAAATGCTGTTTGAATATATAGTTTTGTCAAACATGCCATAATGCAATCAATATTAAGATACTGATGCTAAAAATGTCTCATGTCGGCTTCCATAATTTCATTTTCTATTCCCCTAATTACCTGGTAATGTCATTAGAAGTATGGGACCATGACGTTACTTGAAAAGAAATCAAATTATATTTAACATTTATTTATTATAATCACAATATATTTCACTTTCCAAGGGAGACAAAGTAATAGTTGGAATATAGCTGGAAATAGTTTATGCCCTCAGTCCAATGAAGTATGCGAAGCTTGAAATCAAATGTCAAAGCCGAATTTTTCTCCACAATATGCATCTCCAAATTATAATTTCTCAAAGGTATTATTAATGTTTAATCATCTCTAGAAATAGTGCTTCCCATTTTACTCTTTAAAATGCAAACTAACTCATCATCCTGCTGATATTTCCTAAGAAAATACACTGAACACTTCTGGCAAGACTTCAGAATGGTACCACTCAGCTAGGAAACTATAGCTGCTCAATGCCCATATAGAACTCAGCAGTTCTGCTTAGTTGTAAAATATTCCTGCAAAATTATTGAGTCTTACTGCTATTTGAATAAGATGGAACCCCCATAATTAAGAATTTCAAGACCTGAAGTATATGGTTCATGAAGTTTATGCTGTTCATTTGCAATTTTAGGAAATCATCTTGCAAACTCATCCTACTAAGAATATTGTTGACTGCTGTGATGAAAATCAATTTCAATTTTCTTGTACTGCTATAAGGATTAATCCTTTTACCAGGTTGTGATAGTAAAAAATAGAGAATGCACGAGAAAAAGTCATCTTTTTAAACAAAAATAGGGAAGGCCATGATAATTTGCTTTCAAGAAAATAAAGTGTTTTTTTTAAAAGCTTGTTTTGGGGAATTAGTGATGAAGAACAGCATCAGCAATATTTAAAGTTTTATTTTAAATTGTTTTGGACCAGCCAACTGCCTCATTATTCTTCCCATAGATATATTTGTCTCTTTTTTTTTTTTTTTTTTTCTTTTTGTTAAAAAATTATGTTTGGAAAATAAAGAGGAGGAGAACAAGACCATATAAAATTTTTAAGAACAAAATTTCTAAATGATACAACGATGGAAAAAGGACGTTATCTTCCACCACCAAACTGCCTTGTGAGTGGTTAGGTACATATTTGTGACAGATGAAAAATGCTGAGCATCACATTTCCTTCTCGTTTTCTTTGGTGGCATCTGGAATGACAGAAGGTAAGAGAGAAAAGAGGAAAGTCCAACACATGGATTTGAGTCTCCTTCTGGAAAAATATGAGGGTCAGGTAACATGGGTATCTAGCATATGAAAGACAGCATGAGTTTCTGTGCAGTTTAGTCTCAACATGCAATACCAAATTTCAATGAAAGTAGGCCAAAGATAAAGTCTTTGTGTGTTAGCCTATTCTGAGGCATTCCAGAAATGAAAGCAGCCCTAACGAAGTTCAGGGAAGACTCTGAAGCTCTTCTAAGTCACAGCAGCAGTTGTGATCTGGCCTGCAATTTTTAACATCCTCCTCTATATCCAAACCCACTTTCTTCCTGAGGACTTACAGAAAAATTTCTGCAAAGATGATCTGTGGTGTTTTTTCAGAAAGTACTGGAATCATTTGTTTCCTAGAGGCACTGAAGATGCCAGAATGCTATTCAGCTATTAAGTGAATAACTCTTTCCTGATATGCTATATTTCATGATATTCTCATCCTTGGGAAACTAGCTTGTGAGAAGACATAAACCCAACCTATTTTTTATATATATGTATGTGTATATATATACACACTCCTTCATTCTCCTTCATCAAAGGGGAAGCTTGGGATATGGTTATGCAATATGGTGTAACTGCCATTGTCTAAAAATGGCCTGTGGGAACAGAGCTGCCAAATGCATGGCTCCTTAGAGATGTATGACAACTGGAAAGATGCCACATACAAATCTCAAAGACACTCACTGCTCTTCTAAAATGGTGTGCATATAAACCCTTTATTTACATGGATAACCATCAGGGTTCTGATGATGATGATCTGCTGTCCACATTTTTTAAAAAAAAAGTCAATGCAATCTGTGCAGAAAACAATGGAATCACAGATGGAAACCCTGTGTTCTTGCCTCACTCACAAGGAAAATATCTTTACCTGGTGACAAATAGGAAGAATCAATCCTTCAGGGATATGAAAATATTTTTCTGAACAGATGAGCCGCAGAGATGATCTCAGGACACAGCTGCTAGTCCTGACTAGCTAATAGTAGCTGCATTGCAGCTTTGGCTTACCTCAAAAGCCTCTCCCACTGAGATAAATGATGCTAACTGATGCCAACAATACCACAGAGTATTGCCAACCACAACTAAAACCCACAGGCCAAAGGCAGTATGTGTCACACGACAGTAATTCACTATTTCTTTCTGTAACAACGTTCCCTGCTTCCATCTTGTTTACCTTTGATGTTTTACCCTCTTCACTGCAGATAATATAGCTCTGTATAAGGAATTTATATTATCACTTTTCCTTAGAATGCCAGCTTGCCATCTGGAAACATAAAAATGCTTGTGTAAAAGAACACATGTCCTTCCACTTCCCATTCTCCATTTTTAGGGAGTCAGTTATAAAGAAATGGCAGAATTGCAACTAGATCATTGCACCAGAGAGTTAGGAACATTAGAATGTGCCCTCTCAAGTGGCAGTTAAAATTTTCTTCAGAAATTCTGGATTCAGGATAGTTGACTTTTGCAGATACTTACAAAATTTTAAGAAAAAATAATTAGTCTCACTTGACATTTTTGTGCTTGTTTTTTTGTGTTAGAATTAAGTATATAGCACATCTGGTATACTTCAAACACAGCCCAAGACAGGCATTTCAGGCTTGTACAGACTAAATTTATTTAAAATCTCAGGCAGGAGCCTTATGAACATAATAAAGGCTACATGTGAAATAACATATAATTACTATGATCTTATGGTCAGTGTAGGCATGAGAAGGATCATTCATTAGTGCTCCAATAAATCTGAACTGAGTGCTATACTCATCAACTGGCTGCTGATTACACCTAATTAGACAATCCTCTAAACTGTAATGCCACTGGGGAATGAGCACACTGAGAAACAGAATTTTAGCTTCTGAGATGCCATTTGCCACTGCACGCCTACACCATTGTTCCAGTTCATATCCCAAATAATTGCCTGTGACATGGCACATAAACTAAGCATTTTTCTTTTCCAGAACCTGAGAGTTCATTAAATTATTTTGCCAGACTACAAAGCTTCTGTAAACTATGAAGTATGTAAGATAGCAGGTATATGAAGCACACATTTTTCATTGAGTAAGCTATTTCTCCTCACATTAGGTACAATACCCGTTTTGAGTTTTCCTCTGCTGATTTGGTATAATATATGGTACAAGACAATAAGAAAATACTTTTAAACAGGTCTTTTAGAAGACCTGTTCAAAAGCATATCCACTAAAAAAAAAACCAACAAAACACAAAAAAACCTTCAGGATTACATGCAATGCCACTGCCCAACAGTGAAGACATCTTTTCCTCCTTTGTGGGCTGTAAGACTAATTTCATTCTTGCTTCCCTGTAAAAGTAAAAAATTGAATGATCTTCTGGAAGTTATAATGGGGAGAAATGATACCATTCTACAGCATTTGCCTGAATCCAGTTTAGAGCTCCACAAATGGGTCAGGTATTAACATCCCACACAGATGGTGAGAAACAGAAAAGAAACCCCAAAACAAAACTTTCATGAGCCATAGCAGTAACTACTAAGAGAAAGCAGTCTGGAAACAAGATTTTGAGATGGAAGAAAGCAGCCAAGGAATTACAGATGTCCTACAAACTACCTGTGAAGAGGCCACTTAAAAAGACAGTAGAAGTTTCCACTGATGGGATAGGATAAAATCTGCATTTGAGGTCAGGAAGACAGAGAAATTGAAAGAAGCTTAAACAAAATTTCTACCAGAGACACTGAATGGAGAAGGAGGCAGCATCTACACACAAGAAATGCAGAAGAACAACCAGAGATCAGATAAAATATTGGTAAAAAACCATGGAATTAAAGATCTAGGAGGATTAAAGACAAGCCCTGGGGACAGATCAGGTAACATGGCCAAAAAAGAGAGGCCATGAAGACGCTATGCTTGCTATGAATTTAAAGACTGTAGACACATCACTCTGACTTGGAAGAAGTCACTCAGTTCTCATTTCTTGTGTGAGACACAGAATTGCAAATGTATGTGGCTGAGACAGTTTGGTTAAAATAGCTCTGAGAAATACCAGGCAGCAGTTGCTGGCCTAAATTTCTAGAAGACAGGACAATAGAAGAGAGAGTATAAATGAAAAATGGTTGCCTGGCAACAATGACACTCTTGAAGGCTACTCAAAAGAAGTAAGCACAACACTAAAATAGATGAGAGAGGTAAACATGGAAATGAAGGGAAGCACCAAGAACCATGGTATTAATGATCAAATCAGTGGAAAGAAGGGAAGGAAGCATCAGAAATGCTGGGACTGGTATGTCATAGGCATGATTTGTAAGAAGAGAGGAAAAAGTTAAAATTATGAGAAACAAAGCAAGGTAAGATGGAACACAACCAAAAGTATTAACTTAGGAGTGCATATCATAAAAAGTGGGGAAAGTGGGGCTTCCAAATATGTAAGCCAGGGAAGCAGTCTGCTGCCTCTTCTATATTTTCCATGAAGAAAACAGTTGTCAGATAACAAAGCACAAAAAAGCAAGCAGAAAATGGACAATGGTGGAGAAATCAACAGAGAAATCTCCTGTCCAGTCCAGTTGCAGACAATCAGACAACTTGAGAGGTTGTAAATCATTACAGCAGCATTAATGGTAATGGGACTTCTCTTTTGTATCATTTAATGAATAGGACAGGGACTGGGGAATGCAGTCACAGCTGGCTACAAGGAAGGTATCCTGAAAGATAGCTTGTACAAATAACTGAGAAAATCTAGAGAAAGGTGGAAAAATGAGAAAACTATTCCTCATAAAACAGATTTATTAGAGGACTGAAAATGATACTCCAGCTATAAATTTAGTTCAGCTAGAATTTTATTTATCACCATCAACTCCCAGGAGTTGGACTTTGAAGGTCCTTTTAACTCAAGGTATTTTCCGATTATATGATAAGAACTCTGTGCAGATGTCTTTAAGTAAATCTTACATGTCTCCAATAAGACAACTTTCTTGTCCATGAGATTTGCTCAGGTAATACATTTCTTGCTCTTTAGAGATATACATTACTGAAGCACTGGTGACTGAGACCGGACACACCATCCTGATAACAAACATTCACCAAATTTAGAAAAGAGATAAATAGCTTGAGAGCTGAGAAGGAGGAATATGTCAAGACCCAAGTGAAAGAATGTAAACCAAACACCCACCTGCTTGAAAACTTGTTCTGAAATGGTTTGCTGAAACTGGGCCTAGCTTTCCCTCTTTAAATAGAGATAGAAAAATATTGTAACTCTAATCAGAGTTTTGGACAGATAAATTATAAACATCTCAAAAGACAGTTGACATAACAGAAGGTGTTTGATATCATCTAAGTCTCACTGAAATCATGGCATCATTACTTATTAATTCTGAAAAATGCATTGCTTTCTTTAAGCTAAGGAGTTGATTGGAAATTCTGATTGAATGAAGAATTCTAGGGCTTTGATATGCAGCTCAGAAAACTGTGGAGATGGCTTGAATCACATGATGAGAGACTGATTTTAGGAGCAGAAACTTGGAAGCCATGCTTGTGCTTTTCATCTTTAGAATTAAATAATGGCAGTGCAAATATTGCAATATTGCAAAAACAAATATTTAAGCATATGTACAAAAATCATAGTAGATTTATACAGAAGATTGTTTGTTTTAATTGCAAGACTAAATACTTGTAGAAAAGAAAGTCAAATGGAACAGTCTTATGTTAACACAGAAAAAAGGAATTAATATTAAAAACATTTGTTCAAAATTAAATTACAAACACTCCCCTTGAAATTTCACACAACTCTCTAAATAGGCTTCCTACAACCATAAAATATTTTTGTTCGAGGTTACAAAAGAGTAATTACCTATATGCTACGTATTTCTTAAATGAAGAGAACTAATATGGCATAAAATGATTTCAAAGACAATTTCTGCTTGCATGCTGAGTCTATTTCAAATGAATCAACTCTATTTCCACTTTTCCACAAAGTGTTTCTATACAACCTAAGTAAATAAACATTCTGATACTTAACAACAAGTCAACAAAAGTCAAATTTATGCAATTTACTGCAAATTATAGTAATCTTTTGTTGAAGTTTTTGTATGCAAAAGAAAAAAAAAGAAAATGGCTCAAAAAAATGCATACTTTTGCCTTTTTTCATGTTTGTTATAACAAGACACTGGAACTCAAGTGTCTTGTTATAACAAACATACTGCACTTAAATAAAGAACAAAGGAATGATGCCAAAAATTTGCTTATGACATATGGTGTGGAACAAATTTTTCATCACTAACTACCAATAAACCAATAATGTACCTATTAGGTTATAGAAATGAAAAATAATGCAAAGTAAATGCTCACTGTACTTCCTGGCACAACCACTTATTACACAAGTGACTGCAAGGTACTTCCACTATAATTTCACTTTTTTCTTTACTCATATAAGTTTCCAGGGGGAATTTCTCTGCTTGCTGTTGAACAGGGGTTTTTTTCAGCCTTTTTTCAGAAAAAGAATGTACAAAACCCTTCCTATAAATAAGTGTATCCTTAGCATTCAATGTGTTTCAATAAATGCTGGATTATCATCAAATGTCGATGGGTGATTCTACAAGACAGAAACATTTACTCTTTTTTGCTCATGATTACACCTGAAGCCAGGGGGCTGTTCTGCTCAGTTAAGGAAGATTCTGACACCTTTCCCAACCCATTGAGACACCATGCTACCCCTGATCCCACTGGAATTTTTGAAGATGGTGTTATCAAACAACTATGTTTGTACCCATCACTATATAAGGAATGATTTTTAAATCAACTTTTTTCCTGGTGAAACCTAATGGACAAAGGCTGCCTTTCACTTGCCAAACTTGGTGTGGCTTTCACTCAGCCTTGATGCACAGATCAGACCCCGCTGCTCTTGATCATCTCCCTTCTACCAGATCTTCACACAAGCCTTGACAACCACTCCAAAGTTTCTTCCAAACCAAAGAATAAGCCTAAAATTGTGTTTTTATTGGAAAATATTCTAAGGGGTTTATGATGGAAACTTCTGGAATTTTTCTATGCATAGAAACCTGAATACCAAAGCAACTATACTCGTTCAAAACTTTTATCTGTGAAACCAGTGCATATAGTTACCTTTTTAAAAAGCAAAATGTGTAATTATTTTAAAATACATTTGTGCAAGTTTTTCAGTAATTTTCGATGTGGCATGACTGAGAAAACAGAGTGAATAGAATAAANAAATACATTTGTGCAAGTTTTTCAGTAATTTTCGATGTGGCATGACTGAGAAAACAGAGTGAATAGAATAAAAAACAACATGGCTTTGCAAAGAATTGAAGATTTTATTAAAAAAAAAATCATGAAAGGTAATTGACTAATACAGGAATATTCTGAGAAAAAAACATGTTGAGCATTGCCAAAATGGAGAACATGATCAAACTCAAGGATTAAACTCTACTTTAACAAACAGCAGGAGCAAAATATTCAAAAGCTGACATGGGCTGTGAAGAACAGGTACTTCCTTTAACTTCTCAGCTCAGTGGGAGCTGGGTATCAGAAATATCTTGTCTAGTTGGAAATCTTGCCTTTGTTGGAGATAGGATTGGGCTCCCATCTCCTACTGAGGGAAGATCCAAAACTCCTTGCAAACTAGGCACAACACAATAGTTGTGATTTCAGACTCAACAACTCCCAGGTTTTGGCAAACAAAACTTGTCACTAAACCAGTTGTCAAAATTTATCAAACATCAGTTCCTGATCAAACCTCTCCCATTTGGAAAGCTAATAGGAACTCTGGGTGATGGACAACACAGGATGGACTCTTTAAGGGAGAGGCTGGAATGTGTTTTATACAGCAGGGTCTCAAAGCACTCTGTATGCAGTGACCCCCAAATCCTGCATTCTATTCTCATTTGCATTTAGGGAACCAGGAGAATAAGTAGAGTATTTTCAACCTTGGGCTTCTCCAGTTACGTTAACATTGCCAGAATACGTGAACTTGCATGGAA
>VWYP01022479.1:0-75362 GCA_013400435.1 Pycnonotus jocosus
GCCCGGCGCGGAGCGGCGCGCAGTGGGCCTGGCTGAGCCGGAGCCCAGCGCTGGGCAGCGCAGAGGGTGGCACCGCCCTGGAGAGCCACCAGCAGTCACCCCCGGCTGCTTTCTGATAGAAAAGGGTAGTGAACAATTGCTGCCTGGTGTACGGACAGACTGGGGAACGAGAGGCTGGAAAGCAGCGCTGCGGAGAGGGACCTCACCTCGAGCGCTGCAGTTTTGGGCACCACAGTATAAGGAAGACATTAAGCTGTTAGAGAGCGTCCAAAGGAAGGCAGCGAACATTGTGAAGGGCCTTGAGCCGAGGGAATACGAGGAGTGGCTGAGGTCACTTGATTTGTTTAGTCTGGAGAAGAGAGTGAGGAGAGGCCTCATTGCAGTTACAACTTCCCGGTGTGGGAAAGCGGAGGGGCAGGCACTGATCTCTTTCTTTTCTGTCGTGACCAGTGACAGGACCTGAGGGAACAGCATGAAGCTGAGTCGGGAGGTTGAGAACGTTAGAAAAACGTTCTTCATCCAGAGGGTGGCTGGCACTGGAATAGGTGCTCCAGGGAAGTTGTCTGCACCGAGGCTGACGGAGTTCAAGCAGCATTTAGACAATGCTGTCAGGCCCATGGTGTGACTCTTGGGGTTGTCCTGTGTATGGCCAGGAGTTGGAATTGGACTTTATGATTCCAATGAGTCCCTTCCAACTCAGAATGTTGTATGTTTCTGTGGTTTATACACAGAAGCTGTGTCAGTAACCTCCGAAGTGCAGCTCCTCCTTTATGGCTGGGTTGTAATTTCCATACAAGTTACACCTCAGTTGACTTCTATGAATGCTCACAGGAAGAGTCTTCACCTAGACAGGGTCTTTTTGACCTGTAGAAGTGATTTTTAGTATAATAATGAAGACAGACCAACTATAGGATACATGGACCTTGAATCTTTTGCCAAGTTGACAGCATAGACATATGTCAACATCTTGATTTACTGCATCCTTAGAGCTTGTTAGCTCCAGGATGTCCTGACTAAGGGATACTAGCTGCTATCTGTTCTACTTATTAAGTCTCCTTTCTTGCAGATTACATTTGAAAGTATATAAAGGCCAAATATCAAGTACATCCTGATTTGAGATAATTTTGACATAATGCACATTTTGCAATACCACCACATACCTTGAGACCCACCAGCTTCTCTCAGACTCCCCGACAGCCCTGATGTCCAAGCAGCTTCATGGGTATTTCGAAAATTCCCCTCTCAGCCCAGGTCAGGGCGTGCATGGCTGCACCTGCCCAATGCCATCCCCAACATTATTCCAGTTCTTCCATCAGTGCTTTCAGTGATGATAAAACACACCCAGTGACTGTAAAATGTCATTTACATCTTCAGCACAGTCCAAATCCATGATAATGGACGTGTTTAATTCATCTGGACAACTGGATGAGAGATGATCTCTGATGACTACAGCAATAACATCTCCCCAGGAGATCATGGAACCTTGCCTAAACCAAAGATGGCAACAAACCAGCAAGGGAAAGGAGCATAGTCCCCACAGTACTGCTTATTTCTAAGGCTACTGAGTTTCAAGGGTCAAAGCATTGATATAATTCTTTACAACACTGAGATCTTCAAGCTCAGTAAAGAGCCATGACTGTTTCCTTCTTAAAAAAATATCTGACAGGGCTTCCTCTATACCCTGAATACTCGTAAACCAGAAACCATGCAGCAAGGGCTTTGCTCACTTTTTCAAGCACGAATTCTCCAATGACCTTAAAGTCTTCACACCCTGATAAAATACACAGCTGCATTTGTAACATGCTCTGAAGTTAATACAAAGCAAAGGCACAAGCTGTGAAATTCAAAAGCTAAATGCACTTAATCTTGCACCAAAACATTGGTTCAGCTGAAAAACTGGGAAAAAATTAAGTACATAAAGCACATTCTCCTTCTTTACACATATTTGCAGAAATGAAATTAATGGAGGATGAGTCCCTGCAGTTAATGCGGGGCTGAAAAGGGTTCTGTGCACCACCTGAACATATGCATAAGAGCGACTACTCAAGGAAGAGTGGGTCTGATACTTCAGGCACCCATGTAATCTTGTGTACCTAAGAGAAACCAGAGTTTGACAAGACTGCCTGTGTTAGCCTCTTAAGGTTTATAGATTTTGAAACACTTCCAAGATATTACTCTTTTTTCATACTTTATATAAAAATGTGTATTAATATCTCATAATGTCCCATCACCCAAATCTTCATTCCAGTATCATAGTGTTCCCACCCATCAGGTGTTAGCTGTGTTCTCCCCATGTAGTTACAAATTTCATACAGAAACAGTAGCTCTTTCCCTCCTGCATAAAAAGCAACTATACAAACACCATGGAGGCAGAAAAGGCATTTTTCTGTATGGGTCTTTCACTGTCACCCACTTTTGCTTCAGATGGGCCCAGCTCCTGACAACCTTGTGCTCTTCTAACTTTTACCCTATGCTTAGATTAGGAGCAACACTTCCCCACCAGTGACTAATTCCCATTGGCATTGAAACATGGTGCAATTGTGATTTATTCAGTTTGGAAAGATCATGTGCAGCTCCCATGGAGAAATAAGTCCTTTGCTACTATTATGACCACCTCAGGAAGAGCTGTAAGATGTACTGCCAAACTCTGGACAGATCCCAAACTCTCATCTGGTAAACAGGTTGAAGACATCTCCCACTAGAACTACTTCTATATTCTATAATGAAACATCCTGAATGTTATCAGGAAGTTACTCAGATGGAAATAAGTTAAATATAGGCACAGGAAAATATCTGCTGGCTCCAGGATGCTCTTAATCATGACTCTTTCTGTGCAGTAACTTAACAATTTACAACACTTAGTAGCAGAAAGCTGTGTTTTATTTTAATCTCTTCAAATGAGTTTTTCACTAAATGCAGCAATGTTTAGTTCATGAGGACACTTTATACTCCTGACTGACTCTGTTGTGAATGCGTATTTGAGAAGGCAATTTCCATTCAGTCTAACTTCTGGTTAAAATGACATCCACCGGAGTTTCTAAAATTGCATCTGTTGCTCTTTGTGTTGGAATGGCAAGTATTTTCATCTCCTGTGATACAGCTTGTTGCTATAGGACACAAAAAGAACAAGACTTACTCCAGTCTAATTTAGAAGGCAAAAAGAGACAGGTTATTTTTATGCTTGGGGTTATGTAGTTTTTTGACAAAGACCACAGACTGGAGGATGAGGCTGCCACCTCTCCAACCACACTGGTCAAAATCACAGTCCATCATCTAACTCTTCTTTAGAGAAAGGAATGTAAACAAGAAGAGAGTGGTTACAAAAATATCACTGTTTACATGAAATCTGTGAGAAACTCTACTAAAGAATGCAAAAATATCAGAAGGCTGCAAAAATCAGAGCAACAACAGCTTGCTAAAAGAGAATTCTAAACACACAAGGTTCAAAAATACCATTGCTCCAGTAGGGCCTTTCAAGGGAACATCACACATTCCACCTTCCTCTATGGTGGGACCCCTGGCAGAAAGAGATCTGGATGAAGACGTCTTTAAAAAGTTACACCATTTTTACAAAATCTGTACTGAAGTGGAATTAATACCAGATCAAAAGAAGAGAGAAACTGATTCTGTGTGAAACAGGAAGTGATGGAAAAAGCCCGTCTTTAGTAGTGACACATAATACCCCTTCTCCAACATTCTAAGCTCACACAGTAAAAACATGCAGGACCAGGAGTCTCAGCCAGCTTTGACATACTGTCACCAGCCAACAGAAACTGCCTAATCAGAGTCTTGGTAGCTGAGTTTCAAAAAGAAAAAAACATGCATGTATGGTAGACATTTAGCCCTGCTTAACTGGAAGCAGCAATTAAAGCAACAGCTTCTTCAAAGCACCGAATTTGATTTCTCAATTAAGAGGTTTCCATTTCTCAGGCTAAAAACTCCCCAGTTGTCACATCCAGAAGTAGCACTCATTGGGCAGAAATATGTTCTGAGATGGAGGGTTTAAATTGCTTAAGCATCTTTCCCAAGTAACAAGAGGCTAGACTCAAAATTCTGTTTACTAGCTCTACTGAAAATAATTATATACATATACTTGTAAATAGGCTTTAGAAAACAAACTAAATAAAAGCAATTTTGAACTAGAACATTCCAAATAGCAGTGTAAATGCACGCAATGTATATTTAGCAATCTAAAAGGAGAAACTGCATTAAAATAATTTTGTTCTTCACCACTCATTAAAGACAGACAGCAAAGAATTTAGAAAAACAAGGTCATTTTTTTTTAAACTACAGTTTAATCAGATTTAAAGACACAAATTAGAAAAGAACATTTATAGGCAAGTTAAAAACACCTTTAAAACATAACAGCATGGTGCTTCTGCAGCACTGCTGAGACAAATTAGAAATAAGTAATTATTAAAATATCACAATCACAGTGTAACTAACAGTGGTATTTTAATTTTACCATACACCAACACTTAGTTTATGGATCTGTTGAAAAATAACACTTTTTAAAAAATATATATTTTGGAATAATAAAAATGAAATTCACTGACAATGTATTATAGTCTGAACCAGGAAAGGCAAATTTAGGAATACTGTAGCTATCCACTTTTAGGGGTGTTCTCTCACCTTAACATATGGGTGGTTGGAGGCATAACTACTTCTGCATTGAGGTAAAACTATTCCTTTGAATGTGTAACCAAGGTAGGAAAGAATAAAGTTCCATATTTTAAATTCTTAAATTGAGTAACTTATCACAACATCTTTGAATAATGCTATATTACCCATCTTACACTATTTTTCATCCAATACATTTTGAATGTTCTCTTCTAACTGGTCTAGAACACATCTGAGGTCTGGGATTTAAGAGTAACTACCTAATTACTATTGTAGCATTTTGACACCTTTGTCACAGTAAGACACATCAGCAGATTCTTCATAGAAATAGTCAACAACAATGGACAAAAGAAGGTACAAAGAAAAGATGTAAAGAGAACTGGAAAACACACAGAAAGGCAAAAGATGCATAGGCAAATACTCCTTACCTTATTGTAGTAATTGTTGCACCTTTAATAAGCAGTGTTGCACTTTTTTGATTACCAGTCTCTGGGCACCCCATTTAATCTTTTTGGTTTGTTTGTTTCAGATTACACTGTGCCAGTTTTCAAGTCTAATCTGGCTAGAGAATGGGCCACAGCTATCTATTCATATGACATATTGTAGTGAAACCTAAATGAAAATCCAGCCTGGGGTACCTCCCCCTTAGAGAACAAAAGAAGGGAAGAATTGTGCAGAGGTCTCTTTTGCCAAGAGGTTTGTTTGGAATAAGGTGCTGGACTAAGTCACTAGCAATACAAAAACTTTCCTCCAGAAGTAGCCCTACCTCAGATCTCAGTCTGAAGTCACACAGTTTTTCAATTCAAAATTTACACAATGTTCATATGGATATGCACATGGGTTCAGAAAATCTAAAACCACCTACAACCAAGACCAGGCCTAAGTCACTGGACACATGGCTAATGCACAAATGATGATAAAGTGGCAACATTTACTTTTGCACATTTGTATACCTAAAGAGAGCAAAATCGTGGTTTAAATATTTAATGTGATGAAATTTGATATATTTGATGGTTAGACTTTGTAAAAAACCTATAAAAAGCCCATTCTGAAACAAGTTTTTAAGAAACCTTTTTTTCATTTAGCTTTGACCATAATAAACAAGTGTTGCAGTATTTGTAGTTGTAACTTTGGAGGATGTAACTTTGTGGATGTCTGGATTTCATGGTGTTGCAAAATGTCTAGATTAAGACAGCAAACATGTCAAAAATCCAGCCAGATGTAGCACAGAGCAGCTGCAGCCTGGGTCACAAGCAAGTAGAACCTCTGCCAAGCTGTGCACATAGGGTTAGCTCCCTGCAGGAATTGTGTGGCACAGCTGGGACACTTGACTAAAGATTTCTCCACTGCCATCCTCTTCCACCAACACTGTGAAGATGAAGACCGACAGCACAAACTAGCTGAGATGCAGACAGATCCAGTAATCTTATGAGAGCAGGCTCAATTCTCTAGAGTGTCTGCTTACTTATTCAGAGTAGCATTTAAATACTTATTGAAGTACTTATTGTCAATTGATTTTTAAACAGGAAAATTTAAAATACACCAAGTGCAGTTCAGAGTATTATTGGACCTAAATAAATACATAAAGGTCAATCATGTAGTAAAATGCTGTGATGAATCAGCACAGAACTAATGTGTATTTTTTAAATACAGTCTGCATCATATTAAAATCCTTAAATTTATTTCCATCTGTTTTTCTAAGACTGATCACTTTTCTACATAGATGGTAGTATTTCAAAATTTTCAATAAAAATTAAATTCTCAAGCTTGATTTCAGAATTCGATGAGAATTACAAAGTGAAAGAATTAAAGATAAAGAAAATGAAAGCCTAAATTATAGTAACTTGTGCTTTTAAATTTCTTTATCTTTCAAGGCCAACTTACAAAGTTGAACATGTGAAAGTTCACATATAAGCAAGTTACACATTTGTATGCAAACATGAAGACACATTTGACCATGTATTTAAACAAATTGTGAACAATTCATTTGCAAAACTTATGAGAGAAAAAAAAATCTAGATTTTGTTAAAATTACTTTGATATGAATTAGACAGGAGGTGATGATCTCAAACATCTCCTCTGCATCAGAGGACATTTTACCACTATACAAATCAATGCCACCAAAAGAGGCAAAACTACCTAGAGTGTGCATCCTGTCATCCAAGCCTAGCATTTATATTAATATTACTTATTCCCCTTGGGGAAACAGAACAAGTTCTTCAAGTGTAAAATTCTTCTAATAAATAATTTACTTAAATTTTTTAGGTAAAACTTTTTGCTATGGTAAAACTTAAACCATATATCAGTGTAGAGCAGGGAATATACCAAGGTTTCTCAATGGTTTTCTCAGTAAAGTGTGATTTGTTATCAAGAGCATATTTAAATGCATACCAATATTTCTACAGGCAATACATTTTCAAATGTCACCAATTACTGAAATCTTGTCTTCATGTCAACTTAAGGAATGGCCAGGGAAGAATAAGTTTCCTGAATAAGAAAGGCGTATCTGTAACTGCAAAGCTAACAAAGCCTTTTTGATTACTACAGTAGTGGGCACCACTGAAAGTATTATTTAAATATGTAATATATATCTCTCTCATTAACACAGGATCATAAAAGTTAGAAAACGTTAAGCAAGCAAATAGTTACTATCAGGGTGACTACATTTACTAACACTAACTCATTAAGTGCCTGAATGAGCTGTTCACAATAGGCAAATATCTGCAAAGCACCATAAAATTATGAATGATATGTTGCGTTAATTTTTCATAGTGTGCTGATCTGCAATACAGGAAACACTTCTGCTTTTGGATATACATTATTTAATAAGTGAAAGAATACTTAAAACCATGTTTCCTTCATGTCCAAAACATTTATAGGAAATATACTTTCTATAATTTTTGTCAGGAAGGGCAATAGTAATCACTGCCATCCTTTCAAATTCAGTATTATCAAATCATGTGTGTAAAACCTAAAAACTGTCTAAAGGATTGGGGCTGACTGCTCTTGACTTTCTGATTGAATGGATAAAAAGGATCCAGTGCGATAGCAAGGCAGAAAACGAGTAAAGCAGAGGGAAAGAAACATCAAAACCCCAGTCTGACTAAAATTAGTGCTGCCAAAAACGGTTCTTTCCATAGTCTCCAAGAGAATTCATTCTAGCAAAGAGAAGATTTTTGTTCAAAGTACTTCTATATTTAACAATGGCATTTAAAGGGTAAATTCCAGGACACTGTATTTAAATTCTGTGCAGAATTAATGAATTGTCATAATTTTATGTTGCAATTACTTACTGAGTTCAAATTATGAAGGAAAAATGTCATGTCCAATTTTGAAACCTGTATTTTGCCACTGTACTCAATGAAAGCATGAATATTTTCTTAGTTGTTTTGACTTCCCTATATACAAAAGTTCTGAACAGAACTGTACCTCTGAATTCACTCACACTGAAATACCAGACTGCACTACCCTAAGTCTGCTTATTTTCTGGGAGCCTTTACAACTGTTTCCAAATTTCATTAAGAAGAATAGTAAGCCTCCATAACACACATAGGCACACATGCCAAAACAATAAAACAAGAGTATGAGAACATAAATAGGAAAACAGCATATTGTACTGGCATCCAAAACTGTTTGTTTGAACAGATTTGGAGACTGCACCAATAAGATGAATTTATGTTCAAGAGTAACAAATGCTGAAAGAATCAACCCTATTTCTGCTTACCCACCCAAAAATGTACAAATCTAATTTGTTCTTTTATGTAAATGTCCCTTCAAGTACAGAAAGTGAAAAAATGTCTTTCCTGATTCTGTATCTAACAAGGATGATCAAACAAACTAGCATGTCCTTACTTATTAACAACAAGAAAACCATAATGTGATGTCAAAGAAGCATATGACAACTACAACCCCATGTAAGGGAAAGTTTACCTGGGCAAAGTAAGGATTTAGAAGTCAGATTATTTTATTTTCAAGATAATACAGCTGTCACTGAAACAATTGACATCCCTGCTCATCTAAACAGACTCATCCACTCTCATTTATTATTCAGTTCCCCCTTTCTGAGTAGATTAATTAGTGCTAACCCACATATATGGGAAGTTATGTTCCCCTCCTCCTGGAGTTTTAGGCAAGGAGCCAAGGGCCAGACACAGAGTTATGACAGCAAGGAAATAACTCTGACCTAACTTAGGGTTTGCTTCAGGGAGTGCTGTCATGATTTTTGCGTGGCAATATCCCCAAAGCTGAGGACCATCATTGCACTTCCGGTAGCAAGAATATTCATCCAACTGGAACTAGGTATTTGATGAAAACTTTAGGTTTCAAAATATTAGGACAAAATTTTCTCAATCATTTGTTAGTTATTAATCAACCAGCTGCATTATTTTTCTCTGGCATTATTTTGTATCTGGTTTAAAATTAAAAATAAGCCCCACATGGATAAACAGTTTGTGTTTACTGAAAAAAATTATATGAAAATACAGAATATATGCAATTAAAATGTAGCCCTTTAACAGTAGTACTCTAGCACTGACCATAATCAAAATAAATGGTCAGGAATAGGTATAACCACTGCATTGTTTCCTTGACACACTTCCATAATTCAGACAGTCAGATATTCTGAAGGATTTTTTTCGTTCATTATGTTACCCAGAAATATGACATGAAATTTGCATCTGAAATTCTAATTCAAAGAAAAAGCTTTTCCTCAAATTCACGAACTTCTTTGGATAAAAGTTCATCAATTATGAAGCATACAGAAATTGGTTGTGATAGTCATTTCATGTTTGACTACCTATGTGCTGGAGCTTCAAGATAATTTTGCTATTTTATACTGAAAGCATCATCAACTAACTGATGCCTGAAAATTCAAAATAACTTTAAGTATTAAAAATTACTTTTTGTAAAACAGTTCTATTCTAGAACAAGTATTTATGGTATTTAAGGGCAAAACTGCACTTTCATTGAAATCCCAGTGCTTGCACATTGTCTTCTGTGCCTTGTGGCTGCCTTTCCCCCTCTGGCTGCAAAGCCCATTTGGCAGTGTTTTATTGGGTTTAGGTACTTTAAAGTAAAAGAAATCCACATGAGAGCTATCAATCCCTGGAAAACGTAAATCTTGAGGTGTTTTTAATCCATTCAGAAGGGCCATTTTAATCCATTCAGAGTAATTATACCCTTTATCAAAGAAACCTAACTATAATTTGGCATCAATGTTTACAGTTCTGTGATGTAGTCTAATAGTTTGAGATACTTTAAGAAAACCCTCCAAATACTGAGATGCTTATTGCAATTCCCTTTGAAAGATTCCAAAGTCTTCTAGTGACTTTGCATCTCCTATTTTTATCTTCTTTATAGCATATAGTGTTAGATATTTTAAATACTTTCCACATAAAATCAAACTTGAAATGCCCACTTAGAAACAATATTTCAGTAAATAGAGGGTTTAAGGCAAGTCATTCAGTTGGAAAAATTAATTTCCATGTGTTAATCCTAGATTGACACAATTTTATTCCACCCCATCAGTGCCTTGGGATACACAACGTACATTCAGCAAAGGGCACACATATGACCCTATGGACATACGCTGCAAGTCCTGAGTGCCCATTGAAATAATGGTAAAATCTTCATATAAGGCGTGACCCACAGGGAGATGGCATGGGAGGGGTTATTTTGTTTTGTTTCCAGTCTTGCTATTGTATGTGATTTTCCTAGGTAATGCATTCTTTTCTTACTAAATATCTTTGCAAACAAATACAAACCCCTTTAAAAGGTGCTAAAAATGGGTTTCTGAAAACATACAAAATATATTCATCATAGTATTTCCTCAATCACTGTTTTAATGCTTGATATCTGCAGGTTATTTCTTGTTTCTGACTGAAACTATTATTTGTTGTGGAATAATTGTTCTTTTGCAAAAGACTTTCTTCTTCTAGTTTTCTGGACCACACTGGCTGGACATTTTCATGCTTTTTACTCCCTTTTTGAGTTCTTTTCAATGGAAATACCAACAACACCAGGATGCTGGCAATATGAAGACAGAAATAGCAGGAGCTAAAAAACAAACAGAAATAGTAAATCAATGAAATTGTGACCACTCTTACAGATATATTTTGCACATAAGATATGAAAACATTAATATTTCCTTTAAGAAAAGTAAAATAAGAGGAAAATCAGAAATTAAGTCTTCCTCACATTATTTAGGACTGTAACAAGGTAAAAAGTGAGCAAAGGTCTGCTTTCAACTTTTTTTCACAAGTTATTTCTGTCTTGTTTCTGTCAATATCTAGTCTTGCTATAAAATAGTTCAAGGGCATATTGTAATTTCAAAGTCATCCTCTGGTTTTGTTTTTGGTTGGGTTTTTTCTCTGCCCCGGAAAAGTAAGTCTGTTAAGACAGGAAAATGTGAGCAATACAAGACACACTGTGTTCAAGCACTAGAAATACAGTTCACTCAGCTACATATTGATCTTAGAATTATCTCAATAAAATAGCTTCAGAAATCTTCTGATACTGAAAATACTTCTATTCTAAGTTAAAGAAAAGGAAACAGGTAGAATGTGCTTACCTGTAAAAGGTGAAAGATGGTTTTACTGAGAGCAGTACAAATGGCACAACTGTGTAACTTATTGCTGCTTGAGTTGCCATCCATGTTACAATATCATAACATAGTTTAACAGCAGGAGATTCAACAAAATAGTGTCTGATATTGTTTCTTATCTGAAAAAGCAGGTAATTCTAAGTTAGCTGAGGAATAAACCTTGAGAGTTCAGTTTGTTACATTGACACAAAAATCACAGCACGAATTTAAATGCTACAGTTTGGTCAAATATCTTTGAACTATTCAAAATGCCCATCAATTTCAACAGGAATTGGCTCAAATTCCCTGCACTTCATTCAGCATGGGAATTTAGGTAATCACCAATTTAAACAAAATTTAAATAAATTAATCCTACCCTAAATCCAAAACAAACTTTCACTGCTTGTCTGAATGAGGCAGACATTGTATTCTTTCAAGCCATTGTGTAAATATAAAGGGTTGGAGTAAGTGAAGGCCAGAATGTTTCTGACAAAAACTTCTATACAGTAGCTTTTCATACAGTTGTTAACATATTTTAAGGCAAGCAGAGTATATATATTTGAATATACAAAATATCAGTTCTAATTACATATTTCAGGAATCCTAACTTATATCAAGTGGAATTATTATAAAATGACTCAAATTTCTATGCTGAATCTTCTTTTGTTCTAAAATTCTCCTCAAAAGATTGAATACCAGAAGTATTTTAAAAATCCAAATCCCACACAGGGTTGGGTTCAGTTTTATTTAAGTCTATAATTATAAAGACATCAGTAAATCTTTGCCTCTCTTCCTTTGAACTGTTATCCTTGCTCACACTCTTCTGTATTGAAAAACCATGATAGGCTCAATTCAGCCTTTGACCCCAACTTGGAATCACAGTTGCCACCTCCCAGTCACCTGCACTGAAGCAGTGCTCTCTGAAAAGCTGCACACCCGACTACACTGTTTAGCTTCCTTAACCCTCAGGTTTTTTAGAACTCCTTGTTCCAAAGAACATATCCAAGGCCAGCTCCTGATGATTTAATTCTTTACATTAAAAACCCTTTTTGACGCTTCTTGTTCTTCTTATTTTACTTGCCTTGTAAATACCACATTCCCACTCAGTCTTTGCTTAGTTAAGCTAAGTCAAACAAATAATTCTAGCTACATACCCTTCATACTGCCATCTCCCTCTAGTTATTCCTATGGTCACATGCAAGGACTTGTTCCTGAGCTCTGTAGAACTCAGATGAAGCTTCACAAAATTTCTTGTAATCTTGTGCTTTAGGACTTGAACAACTTTTGACACAAAACTATTACTGCCACTAGTAAACATCCAGTTATGAAATGTGTAATGATTAAAGGCAGTAAAATAATTTGGATACATGCTTAAGCTAACAGAATGAAGCGTGGATCAGTGCTGCCGAACTTCACAGTTAAAGGCTAGTAGGGTTAAATAACAAATATGTTCTAACATATCTTAGTTAATATTAAGTACCTGTTGATACAGAAACAGAAAATATTTTTTTACTAGCCTACTAATTGATATGTATGAAACATGAATACAGTGTAGTCTACTAGAAAAGCCCAGGATGAAGGGCAATGAGCACTCCAGTTTACTGGACTCATCTCACTAAGTAAACAACTTTTATCTGTGAACTGTCCCAGAACCTTGGCTTTTGTACCAGCCCCCTGCTGATGAATGTCAAAAATTCCCTGTGATAGATCTGGAAGAAGAAAGCTGTATCTATTGAAAAAAAGGGAGTCAGTTCTGTCAAACAAGGACTATACCCATATCTTGGTGAAGAAAAAGAAGCATTTGTTTTATTGATGTAGTAACAATCTAAATCTGAAGTACCACCTTCCCTTACCTATTATAGCAACCACAGAGCAGTCTGCTTCATTTCTCACTCTCCTGGTTCTTTCAACAAAAAAGTGCTCTGTTATGCTGCTCTGATCTGATGTGTAATTTGTTCCTCTTTTCCACTGAGTGACTGATAAACCTGTCTCTTTTCTTACACAGCTTTCTCAGGCAGAACTGTGAGAGATTTCTTGGCAGATTTGCTGTTTCCATATGGTTCTGAATAGCAACTGCAAAAGCTTGTTAATGTGACTGCTGGCCAACTTGAAATAGTAACTGCACTAGAGATTTTTATGTGCTGCTTGAGGGGGAACATTCTTTAGTTATCATCCTGACAATAGTACTGGAGAGAAATTAGGGATGAGGCAGACTCTAGAAATATATAGCAATGACGCCTGAATTTTAAGCTACTCATCATCACTGATTTTTTCAAAATTATTTAAGATAACATCAACCTGTTCAGCATGCTAACACACCATCAGTTAATACAGAGGAAGAGCTTCCACAAAAGATATATTACAAAGATGTTACAGGCTATGTACAATCTTGTTTGTTTCCACCAATCAAGCCCTCCTTTTCATTAGTCATTCTCATTGTTCTCATAACTAAAAAAGTAAAAACCACTATCAGACAGATTGTGCATCAACAAGAAAGGGCATCCTTGGACCAAAAAACATGATGAATTTGCTTTTACAAAACTTATTATTTAGGAAGATACTTGGTTGGTACTTACAGCTCGTGCTGCTAGTGTCATTAGTACTCCTGTTAAAAATGTTAAATAATATCCTGGATAAACCCCATGCCAGATGGCAGAAAGAATGAAGGTTTGGATCGTTGGGCTGAAGGTGGCTCGCTCATAGCACACTCTAGCAAGTCAGAAACAGTTCAAGATAAGTAACATAAAACAAATCACCCACAGTTTTCCCAACTATCATTTATACCAGTTTCATCTCCAACACAGAAGTTTCAACGCAATTCCAGTTTTCTATTATTTAATAATGTTGTCACTATATTACAGAAAATGCTTGAAACTATTCACAGCTCCTGATTCCAGCCCTCAGTACTAAACTTGTGCTGAGTGCCATCACACATTATTTCTAATGAAGTGATACACAAGCATCCAAAGATGAGTTTTGGCATTAATAAGTGATCTTGAGCCATCAAAGAATGTATCTGAAAAGCTGCACTGGAAGGCACAAACCACCCCCAGATTCCTGGGATGAGTCAGGTATATGTTTTCCATAAAAAGAGAGCAGCTTATAGGAGTAGGGGAAAAGTAACAACTACCTTCAGTTTTGAATAATAAAGAAACTACAGTTGAAAATGTGTCTGTGTGACACAATTAGGTGAGTATGACAATGAAACTGTAATAAATACTCTAATGCTGAGAGAGTATCAAATAAGGAGAATGATGAACTCTGTGTTATTTTAAAACTGAGACTCTGAATTACTAGGCAAGGTCCTATAATAAGGAATTCTAGAAGGAACTAGGGTAAAAGGAATCCAAGAAAGGTGGTCTCTAGAAGACAACATTATATGACACAATGACAAACCATCATGATGTGGAAGAATGATAGGAAACATGGTAAGGTCCTGATATGGCTTCACCAAAAGTTCTTTAATGCCTTTAATGATCTGAAAACCAAAAAGCAATAGGAAATATGGAAACAGATACAAACTAACAAAGCAAAAATAAACACCACAAGCATGCATGAACACAGATCTACAGCTAACATAGAAAAATGAGTTTTAACTAAAAAGGTTATAGACACCAACATGTAAAAGATTTTGTAACCACGTAGCAAGTAACAGAGAAAGAGAAGAGAATGCACATTTGTTATTCAAAGATAACAAGCTAATGATACTGAGAGCCACAACATCCACTACTAACCTAACTACTTTACTGCAACTTCCACATGAAGAAAAGATTACTGAAATCTGCTGATGTAATCAATGTTGAAGAACAGAACGTAAAAAGACAGGATCTGAACAGTGTAAGATTAAAAGTATAATTTGCTAATTTAGTTTATTCCAGTCAAATAGATGGGGTAAGTTTTATCTTATGAGGTCTTCAGTGGGATATGTGCACAACACCCTCCCCTTGCTAAAAGGGCTTCACTCACAGTGGCAATTAAGATGAGAACATGGGGCTAGCATAATACTCAAAACTATCTGAGGACATCTCTCCAAAAACAGATCTCCCTAAAGAGGAAAGCAACATTGGCCAGGCTGAATAGTAAACAGAGATATTTTTGACAAAGAATCTGTCAGCCTCAGAAGCAGCAAAGCATTAGGAAAATTTGCACTGAGTCAGGGAGACATCTTGGAGCAAAATACTTTTCATCAAAACCTTGTTTGACACTGCCAGAAGTCACTGCACCAACACCATGGCCTCTGTCTTGGCCAAGATAGAGCATCACTGGTAGACACAGAGTAGCCTCATCCAGATAGAGGCCTGTCAGTGCAGTGCACCATGCCAGGGAGCAGTGTCTCATCCCTGTCAGCTGCAGGCACATGGATTTGTGCCAGGTTTTTCTAGGGGGCATGTGAAATCAGCAGATTCATACCAAGCTGGAGCACCCGCATCTCCCACAGGCAGTGCATGCAAGCAGGGTTTTGTACCCCACATCCTTATGAGAGGAGGTGCAATTTGCATATAATTGTGTACATCCATGTGTGCTTTTGAATCAGCTCAGGATTAGTTACAGATGAGAGTTTAAAAATGTTTATTACACCAAAGCACTAAACACATGCGAAATGTTATGTGTTCTAATACTGCTATTAATTCAAAATGTATATGACTGGTGGCTAATTATGCCTCATTAACAAAGTGATACCATGTCTTTAATCTTCACTTGGTTTAAAGTACTGAAACTGTCCCTGGAAAGCATTCAGGAGCAACAAAACTCACTAAATTAACTAACCAAATTTCAGCTGTATCAATGCAAGTGAGGTAATATAGTATTAAAAAAACCATCAGATTTCAATTTTGAAGAGTCAAAAGTAAACTTAAATGCTTCCATGGATTTGGCAATAATAAATCATGTTCAAATGCTTCATTTGATGATCCTAAAAACAAACCAAGGAAATATGGTCATATCAGTGATACATGGATATATGGTCTCAACATATGGTTTCACAACAGGTTGAGAAAATCTATTCAAATATAGGTGGTTCAGGTTATCCATAATGCTCTAAAAGTGGGAAGATGCATCAACTGTTCAACAAGGTACTGTTTTCAGTCTGCTTCTATGATTTCTTTACTAACTTAGGTGGTAGACTGAGAAGTATTTTTTCCACTTTGTCTTCCCTTCCTTTTTTGAGGTGGAAGGTGGGATGGACGAGATTGGCACTGTTTTCTTAGTAGAGAGCACTAGAATCCAAAATGATCTTGGCAGACTTGAAGGATGTTCTGAAATCAACAAGATGAAGTCCAAAGCATAGAACATCTAATAAGAAAAGTGGAAGACAAAAACCAGTACCACTCCTGTAACATTACTGAAAAAGTGTAGCTGAGTATGAATATGGCTCAACAGTATGAAACACTGAGTATCAGTTAAGCATGAATCAACAGTAGATTGCTGCTGCAAAAAAAGACAGATATAACACCCTTTCTAATACATCACAGTATTACCCAAAGAAAATAATTATAACTAATGCACTCAAAATAATCAACTCTGCCTCTAAAAAGCCAGGGGGAAACCTTGAAGGTCTTAGCAGAAGTACTACATCTACTCTAAGAAGACAGAAGGTTTGGAAAGATGTCAGAATTGAGCAACAACAATCACAGAGGTTTTGCAAACATGACCAGAGACAAATGGGATGAGATGGTTTCCTTGGAAAAGAGAAAGAACAGGCTGAGGAGAAACATAAAAGCTAGGCTATGGAAAGCCATAACTGACTTTCCCAGCCAAGAAACATTATAAGATATAAACATTACAACATATATATATGCTACTATGTAAATATCTATTTTAACTTACATGCTTGTAACAATAATTGCTTTAAATTGCTGTATACTATGATCTACATTAAATATTTACTAAACATCTTTGTGATCTGTAGCTCCATTATCTGTCTTTTTTACAAGTTTATTTTTACATACAATCAGGGTTTAACTGATGGTTCAGCTTCTAGCAATTATCAGAAAAGAACAGAACAAATACTAATGTCTGGTGTTTCATGTGGGATAAAGGGCTAAAGTTTTAGGTACTTCTATAAATGGTAAGAAAGTGAGGTATTAAAAGTGGATGTTTTAAGTAATCCATGAGCTTGTCCTCTATGCAAATGGTTGGAGCATTGCAACTAACCAAATGACCAGTAACAACACATATATTCTCTACCACTATTTATGGACTTCATATATGATCAATTAAAACAATTTTTTGCTTGCAACAAAACTTTCACAGAACATCCACCTTTTCACACTCTTTCACTTTGACAGAATCAATTTAGACTATCCCCACAGATTCTTCTATTATTGTTTTAAAAAATACTTAAAGGAGATGCTTTAGGTTTTTTTCACATCTTCTTTTATTATCTCCCTGAGCGATTGATTTGTTTAGAATCATTCCATTTAGAAGATCTGAAAGTTTGTTAAAATACAACCTTTTCCTATTATGTTTTAACACTCTTAAACTTCTGTTCTCTAACCAAATCAAAATAGCTGAATTACATATTTGGTTTTTGAAATGCTAGCTTTCAATACCTGCAAACATGCAATTTTTTGCTGACTGTCCTAGCAAGAGATTCCACTGACTATTGAGCTAACCAGAATAATCACATAAAATCCAATTTCTTTTTTAAATTGGGTGACCAAAATATTTAGGGATGAAATTACGGAAGAAAGAGAACATAGTATGAAGAAATCTGATTGAAGAGACATCCTGTTGCCAGCTATCCAAGAATAAGTGTAAAGTCCTGTAAGTGATCCCAAGATAGGGGGTTTCAGTTAAACTTGCACCTGTGGAAGGAGATCAACTCAGCAGTCTGACTGGAAGAAGGGAAACAACACACGCAGGCTACTCAAGAACACTTTTATTTTCTCCTTAGCACAAAGCAGAATGATGTAGTTCACAGGGCATGGTACCTGTTTCCCAGGCAAGGAAAAAGAGTGCAGCTGAGAGAGAACCATTTGAATTTTTGCTGACAGCACATTGTAGGGTTTGATGTCTGTCATGCACTCATAATGGAAGAAGCACAGAAAGTTCTCTCACAGAATGTATGGAAGTTCCTGTATCACTCTGTGGCTAAAAATAATGCAGAGCTTTCACAAGCTGAGATGTACACTTTGCCTGCTACTCTCAGCAATGTGCACTGGCTGAGTGGTAAGAGAAGGAAAAAAGACACCTCCACAGATTAACAGTTTTAGGTTCCCTATGGCCTGTGAAGAAAAACAGTTTCTATCATAACCTGATAGTTTACACTAAAAGAGAAGCCCTAAACTCAGAGGCTTTAATTCAATTATTACAAGAAGAATCTCCTGCAGAGTTGCTAAACAAGTGATGTTTTGTGGGAGTTAGCTTCAAAAGTTATACCATCTTCAAAGAAATATTTATCTAAGAAACTTCAGTGGAGAAAAATTTCCTTTGAGAAATAAATACCTTTTGAGCCAAAGAGCTGTTTGGATATTCCAGTTATCAAGAAACATCTTGAAACTTGTGGAAAACTGTAAAGTAAAACAAACTAATTATTTCCATAATTGCAGACTGTCACAGTGGGTTTCAAAATTCTTATGTATAAATTATAAATCCTCCCATCAAAATTTGTGATGAGTTGAATAAGGTATGTACTCAACTACTTATAGCCACAAAATATTTTGGAAGTCAATTGACAAGCAGAACATGTTCAAAACAGTCTATTTTCCACCCTTTTCTAAAGGCGTGAACACATCATTTCTGACTTAAAATATATTCACTATCTAAAGGAACCAATGCGTATGAAAAGTTACTGAAATTAAGAGTAACTACCTACATGGGCATGTAGGTTTTTTGAAAGAGTCAGAAACAAACCTCTATTTGCTGGATTCTCAGATTTGATATTAGATCCCAACGTGTAACTCCATTTTTATCATAGCCTCTAAAACCAAACCCTGCTGCATTATTAATTGCATCTGCTGCAATAAGACAAGAAGAAACAAATTAATTATAAACTATATTACAAACTGTGCATCACACAACATATCGTTTGTTCAAAACATTTATCACATTTTAAAGACAACATTTTTTTTTCTTTTAAATACTGAAGACCACTTGAACAAACAGAAAACAATCTAAGCAACACTGGCTTTCAATTCAAAAACTTGCACAAAAGCATAAGAAGGAGAGGTAGCATTAGCTACTTCACAGTACAGATGTTCCCTGTCTCCCATAACACCTACTTAAGACTTGCTTGAGCAATCAGACAGAAAAATTCAATGAGATGCATCAAGACTACAAAACAGTGGCTGGTAGTAATGATTGGAGGCAGCAGCTCAAAGTTCAGATGTATGTCTTTGCTCTTCATTCTGCAGCAACAGTGATGCTTAGAGCATAAAGATTAAATTGTGTGATTCCCTTTAGGCAGGTGCACATTCACAGCACCTCACAGAGAGCAGCGCAAACCTAACAGAAGAAAACAGTGATTTTCTAAGGAATGCAGAGCTTGTCAAACTTCCACTAATGGCACAAGGCCACTGTTACAACACCTTTGAATATAAAGTGTTTACAGTGCATGGCAAAGGTCAGATGTTCTAAGCAAACAATATATTTCCCTAGGAGAAAAAGCTGCTACTGTCATCTGGACTATGCAGGAAAATATAAGAGATCTCTACTGCCTGTCATTTTCAGTCATCACCTTCACCGGACTTTTGTTAGCCCAGACACTAACATTTCCTCAATTGTATTCTTCAAATTAGGATGAGCACATACAAGGAAATGAGGTGGTTTTGAATTTATAATATTTTTACTTCCTTGTGAATTTTTTTTTTTAAAACAACTTTGAACGCAACAAAATTTTTTTGCCTTACATCTGATGTTGCTATGCCAACTTCAAACACTGGACAATAAGTTTTACACTCAATTAGAAACAGCTGGAGACACAAACTCCATCATCTTTCGCAAGCTAGAATGCAAAGATTGTAACTGGAGTAAGTACTCATGTGTGGCTCTGATTTTTACATGTCTCAGACTTGCTCTTGATATTAAAGCAAAAAGCCTTCTAATGTTTTAGAACACTGAGCTGAGTTCCCAAGCTCTTTCATGTAAATAAGAAATGTTTACATTCTTTAGTTCTGATAAAATATTTGAGTGATTGGTATGAACACCAATCCAAGTGATGAGATGTTCTGCTTTGGCCAATAATTGGCCACTTTTGTACAGTGTATATAAATGGAGTCAAAAAATTAAAATAAAAAGATTTTTACATGCTAACTTCAGACCTGTCTGCCTCCTCCTTTCCTAACTCCAAAAAACAAGTACTGCACCCCCAAAAAAGGTGCAACACTCATGTTATTAACTAGCATTTTAGTATTCATTTTAAGTAATGAATTTCATTAACACACTTTTTTTTAAGTGTAAAGAATAGTAATGTACAACTTAAAGGTGTAACATCCAGTAAAACTGTTAAAGCCCCTCACATTCTACTCCTAACATTATAAGTTTAGATGAGACAAAGTGGAGGGACAAAGCCTAACAAACTAAAAGTACAGAGTTGGCATAGTTTATTTTCTTTGGTATTTACCACAAGAATGCTAGCTCTACACTGCTAACAAGTGCATAAGGAGGAATCCAACTGAAGCATTTAAGGCAAAAAAAGCTCAACTAAAATTATTCACTTTTCAGACTACTGAAAATGACTACTGCTATTCAGAGATGATGATATGGGTGTATAAGAGCACAATATTCAAAAGTATTTCTTTCCACAACAAGCCCCAGAACTACTATATCCAGACAAGCTGAAAGCATTTCATTCATTGACCAGGAATGAAATCAGCAGCTGTAAATGAGTCATGCTGCTCTGCTACCCTAAAGCTTGCTTTATTGCATTGTTCCCACAGATTCTCTTTCAAAAGAACTATGAGACAAAAATGTAAAACTGGAGAGGAGGAGGAAGCTGATGAAATCTGTTGTGTGAGCCACTTTCGGGATGTCAGCTTGCTTAAATAAAGCATCTTCCTGCTGGATGCATAATTTTTTTACAAGCAACATGAAGGGAAATGCAAAATATTCTTTTATCTATATAATCTATTCAAGTGTCTTAAATAAGTTACTGAGGATGTTAACCCACCAGTTATTCAAACTTTTAGTAAAAAAAAAGACTAAAACTGAAGCGTCACCCACCAAATTCTGAAAATGCTACCTACTATTAACATCATTATCATGCATCTGAATTCCAAAGTATTTCTTTTCCTTCATGATTGAATAACATCAAGCAAATTACTGATAATTAACCATAGAAAGAGGTTAAAATTAACTTTGAAGAGATGCCAAAAATAAAGATACCAAAATAAATTTAAACAACAAACAGTCGAAAAGAAGGACTGTACATCAGACTAGATTTACTATTTTTTCTTTTTTTAAAGTTATTGTTCTTTGAAACATTATCACTCTGAAACTCCTTAGGTTCACTCAGACTTGTAAAGGAGATTATGATCTCGTTTGCAACACTCTTCCAACACTGCGCTTACACTTCTGGTAGCTTTTGTTTCTCAGAAAAAGACATACTACTCATTGTACTTAATACCTTGAAAGACTTCAATGCAATCAGGTTTTCCTAAGGCCTGGTGAGGGCACTGCCACTTTTTAATACACACTTAAGTGTGTGCATCTCAGATGACTCTACATACATGCTCTTTCTGTTATTATTGTATATTTAAACATATACTTACCTAAAGTCCATGCAAAATAATACTTGGGTCTGGCAGCCATAAGAGACACATACAAGTAGAAAAACCTTACAGGCCATGATGCTGTAGCTCTGAAGTTTTCATCAATGTTATATTCCACAGGCAAAGTTTTTGTAATAGTCATGTGGAAGAGTAAGGACAGTCCACAGATCAAGAGTTTCTGTGCCACGGCTATCTGAAAATTTAAGGTGGGAGATTCTGTAAGTTTCATTTTTTTATCCTCTGGAAACAAAGGAAAGTTACAATCTTCCTTCCCTACACAGATACACACATATGTCAGTTTTTCAGTAGTAGAGTTACTAGCAACTTTAAAATAGTTTATTAAAAAATCTCTATTTTATAGAGACTTGAGGAATATTTTTGTATTGATCAAGTTGTGAGCATCACTTCTGGCCAACACAACAAATCCAGTCTGACTACAGTGAATATCTAAAAGTCATTTTAATAGCCAGAGCACCTTTTGCAACTCAATTTTGTTTTCTTATTTTCTTGTCAAATTACTGAAGCAATTAAATTGTTAAGACATCATAACATAAAACATATAATCTAGGACAAAGTAGTATTATTACTGCAGAGATTCCAAAACAATGGCAAAACCTCAGTTTCTTTTCAGGACCCTTTGGCATAATGCAGGTGTTCAATTGCTGCCCAACTCAAAACATCAATCAGCTCTATTACATTATCACAGCATCTAAATTCTAAAGCAACTAAAATACTGAAATGATCTATGAATTTAAGCCCAAATTTCAGCAAATCAGTTCTAGATATACCTGTTTTCCCAGTCAGAGTGATCAAGCTACAATGGGACAAATAATACGCTCACAGATATGTTAAAGACTATTGTTCAGATATGACCTAGTCAAATTTTCTCAAAATTCAGCTCTGCTATAAGCACCACAGTAAAGAATATGTATTTTCAGTAGAACTTTTCTAAGGTTCTATTATAAAACATACAGATAGGAATACATGCCCAACACTGACTGCTTTAAGTCACTAGTCTGATCCACATCCCAAGAGCAGATATCATGTTTTGTGAAAGTCCCCAGTAACATACTAAATCAAGCACCAACAAAAGAGAAGTTTGAGAGCTCATTCATTTAAACGTAATTTCCAAGTTTTTATTTTATGTAGTCTTGATATTTAAACATCACAGTTTTAATGTACATTACAATTATACAAATACTAAACTTGACAAGAAAGCAATCAATCTACTTTTGTTTGAAGCATCAGAACAAAAATATAACCAGAATCTCTGTGTCTCTGCTGTTTCCAGTACACCCACCCAAACTTTTAAAGATAACATCCTGCTTCACTGAGAGTTCAGCTCCACAGTTTTAGTTCCAAAATAAAGGGCAATTCTTTTCCATGATACAGAATGGAGCAGTAAATGTCCAACTGAAAGCACACACTTTGGCAAGACAGTATCAAAGATTCACCCAGTTGCACAGATGTAAGAAGTGGTACAACCTGATTAAAAAATTAGATTTGGAAAAGCTGTAAAACAGTGAGAGTATTTTTGGATATTGCACTTGGCTCATCTCAGAAGATATTTCAGAGGGGACCAGGAATACCAACTATTTAAAGAAACATCAGCCATATAATTCAGCAGGCACCTACCTATTAATGGTTAAAGCTAGTGCTTAATTATTTGTTTCTACTTGCTTTCTAATACACTTCATTTTAATACTTCATTCTATTGCAAGAGTTCAACATGAAGACCATTAAATTTTCTAAATACACTCATTTGTTATTCTAGAACTATTAATCTCTCTCTTTGCTGCAGCAGAGGGAAAGTTCAGTTGGCTTAACGCCTTCAGGATCTTATATAGAAATGAATGTTCATAAAATTAGTAACTACTAAAACTAATGAATCTTTAATTCTGGTATGCAGTATCTGACAAAGGCAAAAGTCTGACATTTTTAAGCATCAGAGGGCATAATCCCAAGTTCTGAAGACATTTGCAAGGATTTAAGACCTAAGCCATAATTACAAGTCATGTTCAATTCTGCAGGAGAAGCAATATTTGTAAGCTGGCAGCAGTAACATGCAAGTTAAAATGTAAGTATGAATATATAAAATAGGTTCTTTCAATCTAAAGATGACCACAAAGTCTCAAAAAATGTTTTGGCCTCTTAAAATGTTATCTCTGTTCAAAGACCTGCTTTGTGCCATTGCCTCTATCTACCAATTTTTCTATTAGTAAACATGTCATTCACCTGCCATACAAATACGCTTTGTATTTCTCTGAAGGTTCTTAACTAAATTGTGGAGATAAAAACATCTCTTTTAAGAAAAAGCATCAGGATTTCAACAAAAATTATTTTAAGAAAAAGAATAATGAACTCATACAGTACTCTGCCATAAATTAAACTTTTTTTTTTAATTGCACTACTTCATTCAATAATTATAAATCCCAGCACACCGACACCACTTATAGGGATCAGAATCAGGGATAATAGTGTCCTTAAAAAACTGTGGTGGAGATAAATCTCCCACCTCTAGAAAGACAGGGTGCTGCTGTTTCCAGACTAGTTTAAGCAGAGTTTCTGAAGGCCAAGCCAAACACAGGCTGCAATGCAAAGCAGAGTCCCGCCCAGCCTCTGCGCCTCTGCTGCACGTTTGGCTCATGCTCCTTAGGTTGAGTCAGATTCGAGAAACAAATCAGATGAAATCCTAGATTTTTGGTATTTGGGAGGGGGTGGGGAGGTATTTTGTTTGTTTGAAATTTTTTTGGTGGGAAGGCATGGTTGTATGTTTGGTAGGTTTTGGTGGTTTTTTGTTTGTTTTTTTCACGACAAGTTCGTTTCAGACTAATCAAATTATCTGCATCAGACTACAACACTGTGTATTGACACCAACAAAATTGTTGTTCAATTACCTATTGAAATGCATTTGGTAAAACCTTCATTCACTTTCTATTACTTAATTAATCAGGTTATTAATAAAACTTTCTCTGACAAGTATAAATTGGCAATCACTGAATTGCACAGTCACATAGGAGGGTTAGTCAGTTTTTACAGAGATGAACTAACTTGAAGTTTAATTTCATTTACTCTTTAGAGTTTTCAATATAGCAAAATCACTGTTCTGTTAAGGAATAAAAAGACAGTAAGATGCAGGATAACTTTGACCTCAGAAGAAGCACGAAATATAAATTATTTTACAACAAAAAGGTAAAAAGACTTAGTCTAGTTTTGATGAATAACTGGGCATACCTGTATAAGAATATCAAATATGATCAAGACTGGGAAGGGAAGGAGGTACTTAAGCTAGAAGACAGTTCCAGGACAAAACTAAATGTGCATAAATTAGATGGGAATATAATTAAGTTGAAAGGTAGATACCTAATTGGACAAAGGAGCTCAGGAGCAGCTTTCTAATTGAAGAAATAAAGGTAAAACACTCCCAGAGCTCAGAAATTTTAGAAATTCATTAATACATAAACATGTATAATATATTAAAATAGATTAAAATGTAGACAGCAATCTTCAAAAATTTTATTTGAATGAACTTACTCTTAGGTTGATAAAGAATCAGGACATAATACATAATACTGAACAGTATTAAAGCACATTATTCTGGGGAGGTTGGTACCTCAGATAAAAATTATAGATAATTAAGCAAGAACATTATAACCTGTAGGAAGATTCTGCATAATAAGCAAGAAAGCAGATATCTGCTGACAGGAATCTTGTATTTTAAGGGTAGCCATAATAAAAAGAAACTTACAAAGACAGATATTAATTTCTGAGAGTTGACACCACTTTGAGCACCAACAACTGATAGCTTGCAAAAAGGCACAATAGGAAGGATATAAGAAGTAAGTTTTAATATGGTGACTTGATTAATTTAACATGCAATGAACACAGCAAAAGTACTAATCCAAGGTAACATCATGCAGTGAACACACAGTATAGAGGAGGAGGCTGGCATGAACTACTTTGGTTATGTAATTATATTTAACAAGAAATGAAGCTTACTGTAACTCAGCTCAAGGATTCTTTTTTATTTATGACATTAACATTTGCTGATCCCCACTACATTTCATTTTTTTTGAGTTACCTAAAAATTTATTCTTCTTGAAATAATAACAAATTTAAAGTGTTAATATAAAGTTAATGGTATTTAAACATTCTTCTAGAACAAGACAATGAATATTTTAATTGATACAGCAAATGCAGTAAAATTGTGTCATTCATCTTTCTCCAAAAGCACACAATACTCACTGGTGTTATAAAATGCAGCCAGATTTCTCTAACACCATTTGGGAGATGAAATATCAGGAGCATAAACAGCTTCTCTTTGTTTTTACACCAAAAGCTAATGCAGCATAAATTGCAAAAGTTTCAAGCATCTTAAGAGCAATTAATTTTAAGGGAAACCACTTACCTGAAAGAAGAAGCCATCATGGGTTTATATTTATTTCTATCGACCATGTCCATATTACTAGCAAGATTATGTGGTAAAAAGCCAGGAAGTCCTATCAGGCAAATCAGTAGATGTGTGTCTAGAAGTACTTATACAGGCAGATTGGGTTTACCTCCATTAATTTGCAATCATTTTACTACATAACACTTTTCTGCAGCAATAGGATTTTAGGACGCAAGACTTCACTGGGCCAAAACAATGTTTAGAAACAAAAGTGCCTGCAGCTTTGTCAATACAACACATCAAAGCAGAGTGTGGGCCATGTGATGCCCATCTACACAAGGAATTCTCCCTGTGTCTTTCATCCTTCCTAACTTGTTTCACAGCTCACTTGTGTGTGTTCATGTGCTCTGTCAACTTGTGGAGCACCTTCAAGTGCTATCATCCTCCAGCCATGAGTTTAGATTCCAGTCATGCAAGTTACACAATCCCATAAGATGGGTAGAATGGAACATGCAGAGTCCTCACCCACCTTCCAAGGATGGAAGCAGTTGGAGATGGCCCAACCCACTGGGAAGAACTCCTTGTTGGCCCAGCTGTGGGGTCATAACCTCTAAATGGTAGAACAAGACAAGGACCTACAGGTGATGTAGGTAATGCCCTAATCTGCTCCAAAAACAGTTGGTCTCAAGCAGAACATGGGCAACTGGTGCTGGAATTAGCAAAAGCCATCCATGTGAAGTGTTCCAACTGACCCAATGAAAATTCTGCCTCTTATATGAGATAAGAATTATCTTAGGCACATGCAAATTTAAATGCCTGATACATTACTATGTAAGACAATATGAAAAGAGTTTAAAAAAAAATCAGTACTCTGGGCATTAACCTAATTGGACTAAACTTTAGAAGTAGAAAGTTTTGTGAGCTTTTAACTTAAATTCAGGTCATACAATCTCTCCTGTAAGGCATGATCAACTGGACTATCTTCTCTGTGTTTTTAGTCTCTTCTCCAATAACGGACCAAAAAGAAAAAAAACTTATGTGGCTTGGAGTACTATTCATAGTGTTATGGCTAATAAATCTTTTACTACATCTTCAGATCAAAATCTGTCTTTACTACCTCTCTACATGACTGCAAACATCAAAAATGAAACTATTTCTATGACTTTTTCAACTTGTTACATATGACTGGGGTTTTATACACAGTATGTGCTTTGAAGTGAACATGCATGAACAGTTTTAATTTAAAGATGGCTTTTTACCCTATAAGCTTGTTAGGAAGCTCCAAATTCATCTGCTTTTGTCCACGAGATCCAGACTGGAAACCATGGAGAAAACCTGCCTTTAAAAAATAAGTATATAACTTTTTGAACAGGGAACTGTTCTGTTGATGAATGAACTCCAGATACAGCTCAGCAGTTATGCCTGTAAATGAAGAGTGCAAACCAAGCTTTCCATGCAATGATTACATAAGCATCAGCACGGCAAGAGTCATACATCTTACATTTGGGGAAGGATCCGTTTGTTCATACTTTGTATCTTCCTTCCCATTTGCTTCAGACTGTTGCAGTTGGTATGATCTGCCTTCAATGAAAGTAATATAGTCTTTGTAAGAGCATAACGGGCCTGCCAGGATACCCATGAAATTACAGTTGTAACTTAAATACTCCAGTAGACTTGGCATGCGTCTGTAATTCAAAGACAAGCAACTTGTGAGATGGATTGTGTAGTTCCTCAGGATTTCCACAGTAGGAAAGGTCATACTCCACGCCATCACTCACTCTGACTGCAGTAAAAACCACATGGACAAGAGCAGTTTGTCTGTCTTTAGTAATCACAGCTTGAAACATTCTACACACAGCATTTCTTTCCAACCCATACTGAGCATTTTCAGACAGACCTCCTGAACTCTATTGAGTCTCTCCTTCCTCAGTAGAAGTGTTTGACTGAAGCTGAGCCTGAGGAAGGAAAGGGGAGGCTGTTTTCCTAAGTGTTTGTTCAACTGTATTAAGTTCTCTATTTTTCCCTCAACAATTAAATCAATAAACAAAGGTTTGTGTTAACTGGCAATAATTTCAATTAAAGCAAATGCCTCAACACTCTCTTGCCCAAAGCAACATACTATTTTCAAGTTTTCTGAATAAAGAAATGAGAAAAGGCAAGTTAAATACTGAAAAACAGAATTTAACGATGTCTCTTTGCCAGCTACTTCATATGTACACTGTTTACTAGTCTCCTACTTGATATGGCATTCATTTGCATAGACTGCATAGAACTTAGAATGTATTTCTAAATAACTATAAAATATATTTCTAGTGATATTTTTCAGAACAGACATAAAAATTAAACTACAAATATATAAAAACATGGATCTGTTTTACATGAGCTTGTAAACTCTGTCTTGAATGTGAGCTCTAGAAACTGCGCAGAGCATTAATAAAGCACACAAGACATCCCCAAAGCAGAGTGTCTGAAAGCCTACCTTACAGCCAAACACCTCTGTGATGGAGTCAAGTCTTCATTTTTCCGAAACATTCCTAGGAAGGAGGACAGGAAAAAGAAAAAATAAAGAAAAGCTAAATCCCCCCACATCAATTAGCACTTTCTTTACTCAGCGGAACAAGCCTCATGCTGCAATGTCATTTCTTAATGCCTCAAGCAACTCCAGAGCTATTATGTCACATAACATTTTTTCTGGAGCTGGATCAAACGATTCTTACTGACAAAATTACAAACTCTCACGTATTCAGCTATATCCAGCAGTGCCTAAACGTGAAATCACGAGGATTTCAGGAAAGCATTAAGGCAACTTGAAAAAAGTATTAACAAAAACAGTTCTCCTACATTGGTTGAGACTTCAAAGTCTGCAGGTTTTAAAACCCTTTATTTCAAATTCTGGAAACAGGACAAGCCCCAAACATTGCCATTAGTCACTGCCGTTTTGGTGAATAAAATGAACACAGTCCAAGAGAGATTTCAACAATTCAGAACTTACAGCAGACCTCAAGAATAGTTTTTGCACTGCAAGTAAAGGTTGTGACCAAGGTCAAGTGAAGCAGGCATAGCAGCAAAGGTGCCACAGTCTTTTTCCTGAGCACTAACAAGAAGCTCTAACCCCTGCTAGCAGAAGGGGGCAGTCCAAGTCTAAGTTCAGCAGCAAGACCGAGTTTACCTTCTTGCCTTATGTGGCTATTTCTGAAATGCTGGTGACTAAAGACTTTCAACATTTCCATTTATTATGAAATACACTAATTCATGGGAATAAAAAAAGTAGAGCTCCCTCCTTCAGACAGCCCTGGCTAATACCAGCCAGCACTGCCTGCCAGAATGACCACTTCAGCTCCCCCTGCAGCTCTCTCTCTAGTGCCTCAGACATTCCCACATGCAGCCATTTCCTGCTGTTCATATTTGCATTTTTGCTTTGCCATTGCAAGTACTAAAATCTTCATGCACATAGCTTCCTAAAGGAAATCAAATTTATGGGATCACACTTCAATTATCTTCCTCAGCAGTGCTTAAACCCAATACCCAATGTCTAATCAAGTTTGACAAAAGCACAGGGAAATATAAATATGAAATCCTAACATGCTTTATGAAAATAGGTGTTTCTATATAAGATATTCCTCCTCTCATAGAAAGCTTGCCTTCAACCCCACTCCTTGATGCCAATAAATCCACAGAGGGGAGCCCTTACACTTGATCCAGGGTAAGTATCAACTGGAGCCAATTTTTTTAAGATATCAAAATCAGTCAGCCTTATTACAAAAAAGGGATTGAGGAGCTATGGGTAAGTAAAAGCTAATTTAATTCTATGACTCATGGAAACACTTGCTATCTACAAAGAAGAAATTCTGTTATCTTAGTGTGACTCCAGTGTGGCCATGATCTACACACACTTATGACTTCAAAACCACAATTTTATGCTTCAACAAAGCTGAGAATACAGAGGGGATACCAACTTGCCATCTCCTCTCACCATGATGTGGGAAAATGCCTTCCTTGGTCCTGATCCTTCACAGTCAAAAGGCATCCCCATTCATACTCACTCAAGGCAAGAAACTGAAGAACAAATAATCACCCCCTAACTTCATACAGCACCTTCTCTTCCTCATCATTACATTTTCACATCTTCTCCTTGGTTCTGGAGCAAAGACTTCTATGCTAATAAAGGCACTGAATAAAAAATATGGAAGAAGAATTTTGCAAGATTCTGTAACCTTTAAGGCCATAATATTACAATTCTCAGGTAGTGAATTTCTGAATTTAATACAAACAGAAATTTAACACAAAGACACCTACAGATGGATGTAGATCCACCCCACCACATGGCTAGTGAGGTGTACCATACAGAGCCTTCAGTCTCTCACAGCCCACACAGTGCAAACTGACTGGAGCAGAAGTCTCTTTTGCCATTATATTCCATGTCAGTATTTTACCCTTAAGTCAGAAAGAGGAAGTAATCACCCAGTGTGTTCAAATGAACTTGCATAAAGCCATATTAGCCATTTAAAAAGGTAATTAGTCAAATGAAGTATTTCACATCATTAGTGTGGTAGAAAAGAGGAGGAAAAAACCTCAAACCTGAAATAGAAGAATCCAACCACTGAAATAGGATCTGTGGTTTTGGAGAGGTAGAAGGAAAGAAACGGTCTAACTTAGAACAGGTTTTAGTTATATACATACATGCATACAAAGCAATTTAAGGTCCAAATAACTTTATGAGCAATGCACTTGCTGTCTCAAACATATTGCCTCCACGTAAGCCTCATTAATTTTTCATTTCCCTATCTCACTGAGGTTTCCCTCCAGCCAGCAGATTCTCTGAGGTCAGATTAGTGGCTTTCCCTGTTTTGTTGGGGTTATTTTTTTAAATGCCTTCTTAGTGCCTTGAAGGCCCATTTATTGTCTTAGCACAGCATGCAAGAACATGATGATCTCTGTCATACTCTTGAAAGCTTTCAGGAAGCTACCATTAAATTAAAAAAATAAATAAATAAACATGAAAGAGGTGCTCTTACATTGATGCTTATTCAATATGAGATGAATTAATATATACATATTCACTATTCCCCAAGCCCATGGGAACAGAGACCTCACAAACCATAGCTGTTCCCTACCTACTACACACCAAAGATGAAGAACTCCCACTTCAGCAGCACACTACTGCCAAGGAACTCATGAGGTTTTGTAACATTCCTTTGGGGATTTTAAGAATTGCTTTCTTCTGTCCTAAAGCAGGGGACTACCACAACTGCAGGTCTTATTTACTACCAAATCATACAGCAGGGATTACAGAAAATGGGTTTTATCGAATATTTTTTAGAGAGGTGAAACAATTCAGTCACTCAGCAATTGTAACTCCATTTTCTCATCTGTAAAGCAGGAAATACTCCTATGTTCCTTCCTTGGTAAATCAATTTTGCAAATCATCAATAAAAAAAAATTCCCAAGTGGTCTAGATCATGAGGAAGTTCTATCTTTACATTCCTTCTGGAAAGCCCATATCCTAAAACTCAACACCCTGAGGCACACACCACTATCCTGCCACACAGACTTGATTATGGGATATTATAACTGCTTCTGAGGTCTCACTACAAGTGTTTACAAACATGTCATGGCATCACCCCAGCTTTGTGGTTAAACTTAGGCACATTTGTTTTGTATGGAAATCTATCTAATCAGTAATTACTAATGCTTACACATAGGATTATATATTAATAATAAACATAGATCCTATTGCAGGCTCTGTTGAAATTACAGTAAATCTTGTGGTTTTGAAATGAATCACCAGCTGAGCCCAAATCCATGTTGTTATTAAAACGTTTTAAGATCTAAAGACAGACAGACAATAACAGTTCTAGTTGTTACTACCACACTGGCAGCAACAAAGGCAAATAGATACAAACGCCCACTGAGTAAAATTGAAAAAAAAATACAAAAAAAGCAAGAAAATTTATAAGCCTTAATATTCAGAGAGCCATATTAGCAAAACACAGACACAAAACTATATTTGAAGACTTACAAGGGGAAAAATACAACATAACTCCTTTAACCACTATGAACACATATGACAAAAAAAATTTTGGTAACTGATACTGAAACAATAATCACCATGCTGTCACTGCCATAAGAGAAGGTACACTAAAAAAACAAAACAAAACAAATTTTAAAAATTCAAGAGGTAGTTGGAGAGAGGGCATTAAAAGGAACTCCAAAGCATAATAAGAAAGCAACAAGTTACCAAAAAAATGGCCCAAAACAGCATCACACCATGGCAGTTTCACTGGTATAATTAACAGAAATATTAGAAAGCAATGTTTTTTGTTAAACAGCTGCAATTTTTTTGTTCTAATAAAAAAATACCATACCTTTTTCTCCCTTAACTCTGTTATTCACCTGAAATGTTGCATAAATAAATCTAAGTCTTGCCATAAAGAATTAATATGGACACCAGCAGTTTCCAAATCACGTAAAAACATTTCTGCCTTTAGAATATATATGTGAGATGGCAGGGGTAATCAGCAAAAAATACAAAGCAAGTGTTAACACACTGACTACTCATTTTTGCTTATTTGAATAATAAGGAACCATAAGGTAAGAACTATCAAAGACTGAAGTTCAAAATGTAAATCAGAATACATGAAAGGCATACTCCAGATCTCTTCAGGTGGAAGTTTGTGATCCATGCAAACTTCTGAAAAGTCTGTATTATATAGGAAGCCTAAAGTACAGAATCACAGAATAGGCTGAGTTGGAAGGGACCCATAAGAATCATCAAGTCCAAATCCTACACAATTCACATTTAATTTCCCTGCTTAAAAAAACCCCTCATGATAAGAGCACAAGGGTGGAACAGTTATAGGGGTAGCTGTTATTTGTGCATGGGATTCCATACTAATTTTCAACTTAGAATCAAGTACATCCACTTACTTAGAAAGACACTTGAATATGAAGCATGAGTAAGTGCCTTTGTAGCTACATTCAGTTCACTCCAAGACCTCCAAATGAAACCAGCTGAACACACCAAACTGGCTGCCACAGAAAGATCAAGTCCAGAAGACTGGCCATTACCAAAAACCAACCCAGCTACCACTGGAAGCTTGAAGTTTACCAGGAACTTCCAACACACCAACACTTTCTTTTCCAGCTGTTTGTTTTCACTACTCTCCTTGGATGTACTGGTGAAAAATGAGGGAAGAAAACTGGTGATTAATACAGCCAAGCTGATGTGACTAGAGGCTCAGAGTGCCATTAATCACTTAGTAGAATGATTTGCAACATTATCTCCTCTCCTGTCAGTATATCTCTAAGTAATTTCCAGTGGAAGCATGGACCTTTGCACAGTGAACAAAAGCCCACTGACAGCAGGGCTTGTTTTCATTAATTTTTCATGAAGGATCTCTTTTAGGTTGTCTAAAGTTAAAAAATTTTGCTTTAATGCAATTGAAGTCTCCCTCTGCATCTTTTCTTAGCATCTCCCAATACCAGACTATCAGCTGCTCTTGAATTCACATTGGTCACATCAATTTTGAAAGTCATGTTCACATTGCAACTGTGAGCATCCAACTCAAGGTATCTGCTAAACTGCAGACACAACCAGAGAGAATTTTTTCCCAGTATACTGTTAGCTACTCCTCAAGCACTGACAAAGAATTTAAAGGTCAATGAAGAACAAAATTTCAAGACCTATACTATATTTTAGTGCCATCTATGAAGAAATCCAGAAGAAAATACAAATTATCTGAATTAATTTAAGTAAGAAAAAATCTAGTCTAGTTGGTGATGAAAGTTAAGAATAGAGCTGACTAAATGAAACATTTGTTTCAAGATTGCCAGGAACACTCACATGCTTGTTCTATACCACCACTCCACTATTTGTGCATGATGTCAGCAAATTCAGAATAGCTCTTGCCCCTAGCAAAATAACACTAACAGGAAGCATTCATACTTGATACTAGAACTATTCTTCCTTATAATAACCTGTTTCCACTAACTCGTGTACTCTCTACTTCAGCTGATTATAGTTTGTAAGATTACTACTTCTGAATATATTTTCTCTGGAAGTTAAACATGAATGTTTTTGACCAACTAGATATGCCTAGTACTATTTATTTTCATTCATTAAAAAATACTTTGAAAAGGTCTTTTCCCAACTTTTCATACTCCTGAATGGTTTTGCTTACAATCTTCTTTAGACAGTGCCACTTAATAAGAATGAAAAAAAAGTAACACCAGCAGTACTAAAACTAGGATGCATATTAGACAACAACACATTAAACTTCATGCACAGTGTTAATAAGCAATATCAGAACAGCAGGTGTCTTGATCCAGGTATCTGGAGCTACACTCTCAAATCTTCAACTGACATCTGTAGCTCCAAGTGATTCAAGCTAATTGAACAGATTTATTAGATGACATCTTCAAACCTTAAAATGAAAATTACTCCTTTGAATTTCAAGGTAACTAAAAGCTTAACTATCCTACCCATGAAAACCAACATCAGGATTCCTTGTCACAACTAGGGCCCACTTATCTGATGGATACATCTGACAGGAGAAAAGACATAAACATAATTAGATAATCTTCCTGTTCACAGCAATCTGTTAGCTGTGAGAGTAATTGTGATACTAAACAAAATGAAACACACAAAGGTTTTATAAAAATCAGCACATATGGCACAAACTGGGGAAGTGCTCAAGAATTAGCATTTTAAAACAAAAGGTGCTCAACAACTGAAATTACATGTGCTTTTTCTATCCATCTGTCAGCAACAGAGGTCTCTGAATAAAAAACTTTAGTTAAGTCTCACAGTCAATACCCCAGCCCAAAAGAATATCAGTGCTCTTTAGACACTGACTCCAGAGGTGTCACTGGTCTTCGGATAAGTCCTATCTTCTGCACAGTGTCAGCATTTTTAGAGTGTCTGTAGAGTCCAAGCAACATTTCTCAGTACTTTCATTAAAAAGCATCAATGGAACAATTGAGACACAGAAATTTATTTTGCCTTGAAACACAAAATGGGTCTAAAGTAATTCACTGACTCATGATTAACTTTCCTTAAATTTATTTTGGATGGAAAATTAAAAACAGTAAAGAAATCTTACCATCATGAATCTCAAATGCCAAACTAGTGATCTTCTGTGTAATTATCATCATTGGACTGTCACAAAAAAAGGAAGAAAGAACAATTTAGATATAAATTCAGGACTTTTTTTTCTCTTATAAATACCAAGGGAAGTTTAAATTAGGAGTCCAGGTTAATTACTTTAAGCTGGAACATGTTCAACATAAGAACAAAGTGATTTGTTTTCTAGCTCAAAGCATTGCAGTTCTCAATGCAATGAGAAGAATTTAAGCCTTAAATTTAGTACTTGATATCACCTGTGTTTTATTGCTCCATTAGGTTCTACAAATACATCTGAAGTGTTTCACATGTATTTTCTACTAACAATTTACTTTTTTTTTACAGGGAGAAGAGTAAAGAAGAAAGGACAGAGCAATTATACTTACTGTAAGTTACAGCAGCAGTAAGCAAAGGACAAGAAAACTATAGCAAAGTTGAATAGTAAAATAAGTTATTTAGCTATGCAGACCACTTCCATGGTTCCTACTAACATCTGATACCATCTTTGATTTTTCAATCAAGAATTATTATTTGCTTCAAGTAAACATATCTGACAAAACAAAAAACCATCATAATTATGCTGGCTCAAACAGAGTTCACTTTGTTCTGAATTTAGTACACTTGAGTGAACCTTACACTGTCCAAGAAATATTCTGCCCTGGCTAGCCAAGTCAGTTTTATATTGAGAAATTATTCCATTTTCACAGTACCTAAGAGTTTTTGCCTGATGTGGATCTCAACATTACAAACCACCTCCCTGGGGTAGGGAAACAATGGGGAATGCATAAAGTAAATTACTAGAATTAAAAAATTTAATTTTGAAATCAGATCTCAAAAAACACATCAGGGGTTGAATTTACCTTGAAGTATCTGAGCTGGGGAAAAAAAAAAAAAAACAAAAACAAAACAAAAAAATCCCAACGACCCAAAAAACCAACAACAACACCCAAACAACAAAAAGCCCCCAATAAACAAAACCACCTCACAATAAAACAATCATTCTGTACAATGGGCACTTAGTTTTCTTTATATCCTGAGTGCACCTGGCATTTTTACAATGCATTAAGTTGGCACAGAAACACAAATCCAAAAGCCATCAAGTCCTTCTTCAGTAACAAGGCTACACCAGTATTTTGCCATATGGTTCAGTCCATCAAATTGATTTTTTTTTAAGGTAATGGTTAAAATGGTTTCAATATACAAATTATTTCCAGTCCTCAAAATGCAATCAGGGGGAAAAATTTTCTATGCTACTACCAGTGCCCCAAAATCCTGATATCAAGACTAGAGAGACACATAAGCGTCATAAAGGAAGATGACTAAACAGGAACAGATAGTCTGGTAAATCCCTCATACCTTTTTCTAGTGTTTAATCTGTAGGCCTGCCTGCTGCTGGCAGAAATCCCCAACTGACTCTAAGCATAATGGGTTTTCTTTCTGTAAGCAGACATGTGACAGCATGGGTCCTGCCTGGTGGAAGGATGGAGTCCAGGAGGAACTCACTCAGCCCTTACATTAATTCCAGCTGATAAATCTGTCATTGTTATCACAGCAGACGCTGGTATTCTATTTTTTTCTCCTGATGTGGCTATTCCAGTATCATCAAATATTTGGCTGAGGAGCAAAAATCTAGAGACTAAAAGAGGAAGAGTCCTTCCTGGCACAGTGAGGCTGTGAAGCAGGATTTTAACCATCCCTTTTAGATGCTGGCAGAAAGGCAAAGGAGGCAGCTGGGATCTGTTAATACTGCAGCCAGGACCACACAGCTCTGCAAATGCAATTTCATCTCCAGCATGAAGTGTACCCAGCTTTCTCCACTGTCAGTGCACTGAGACCTTCCTTCACATTTTGAGCAGATTTTCTCAGCTTGGGCACCTCAGACAGGCACTGCATGCTAGGAAAAACACCCAGGTAAACACACATCCAAAGGCCTTTTGGGGCTAACCACTATATGAATGCATGCCAACATCTTTAGAACTTGCTCGTGCTGGAGCTCAGCAGCTGGTTAGGCAACTTTAGTTATTTTCTTGAGCTTACTTTTCTTTCTCAGAACCAGAGAAAGTTTTCTTTCTCTGACTGTTTTTGGAAGTAATCTCTGTCTTGTGCCAAGGGAGCATATGCAGTGTATGCCAGAGATTTAATGTGATATGCATACAAGGAGCTCCCAAAGTGGTGCATGAAAGGATGGTTTAAATCTGCCATCTCAAACACACAGAGAGTTGGATCTAGGCTTCAGCACAGTTCTGCCCAGAGCACAGAGCTCATAAATTATGGAATAGTTTGGGTTGAAGATCATCTACCTCCATCATCCCTGCCTTGGCCAGAGACACCTTCAATTAGATCAGGTTGCTCCATTCAACCTGGCCTTGAACACCTCCAGGGATGGGCTGTGGGAATCTTTGGATGTGTTTAGACCTAGCACAAATCTCTGAGCTACCACCAAACCATCAGAGCCACATATGAATGCAATACAGTCACATTTGAGCAATGGTGTGCTCAAGCTCTACTAATTATTTTGAGAATGAGAACAACAAAGTGCAATTATACTGTTTCCACAGTCAGCTCAGAACTTTGATCACTGCCAAGGTTGTACATTTGGCCCTACAGTGAACTGAAAGGGACAGCACCTGGATTACAGTTTCACTAGTATTTGGTGAAATTAAATTCAACATCAGTGAATTTAGTGTCTTTATGCATATGACTGTGTTGCAAGCTCTCATTATAGCCAGTGGAGATGTAGTCAATAGAGTCAGGGGCATCTGACAAGTGACCCAGTTCACGCTCAGGTAGATGCTCAGTGCTGGGTCAGCTGAAATGCCCTCCAGGCTCTGCTGTCCACATCCATCACATCTCTGCTGAGTACAATTGGAACTGGGATATCTGGCTTGAAGGCAGACACTTGGATGTAAGACAAATGTAGAAAGATGTTTCGAAAGGTAAGAAGATAAAGATAACAGAAAAGATGAACTCAACCATAAGAGCTTTTGGCTTCAGCCTACAAGTTAATTATCTGGACAACATGCCTGTTACCAAGACTGAGAAGTAACAAGGCTAACAAGTACAATTCTATCACAGGTTATGCTAAACTAGAGAGGCCATTGTCACTCACAGTATCCCTGGAAAGTATTTAATGCATTATTTTAAGCAGACTAGCAAATACTTCCCATCTCTTTTTTTCCCCAGAATATGCACTCTCCTTTAAACCAAAAAAACACTATCACAGTAGCAACCTTTTCTAAGAAATGTTGTGCTTCACTTCTCTGTGTCTGTAGCAGAAAGAAGAATTACCAATATGGTTTATTTTTATTTTGGCCATTTAATTCTTTTTTGCTCCTATACAATTCAAGTCAAATATATATAAGGTATATATACCTTATATATATATACACCTTATATATATATATGACAATTCAAATATATGTAAGGTATAAGTTCATGACATAAAATGAGGGTACACATATATATATATACACCTTATATATATATATATATATATATATACACCTTATATATATATGACAATTCAAGTCAAATATATATAAGGTATAAGTTCATGACATAAAATGAGGGTACACAGAGACAAAAGTTTTTCTTTCCAAGGTCTCTGGGACTATCTCAACATCCAGGTCCCTGTCTCCTTAGCTTTCTCTGTTCTCCTTCTGGAACATCTAACATAAAATGAAAAAAGAAAGAAGCTAAAAGCTAAATCTCATAAAATGAAATTTCAGATTTTCCTCAAAAAGCAGTATCAGACTGTGCCAGGCAAGCAAGTACACCAGACACAATTCAAGGTTCATCATGGTGTCAAGGATGGTAGTAGACACTTTAATAGAAAAATCAAAGAGAAAAAATTCCTATAGCCACCAAATCCTTTATGCCATTCAGACAGGAACAAGAGGCAACAGATAACATATTGTTGGTTCTAACAAGAACAACTGCTCACAAAAATTCTCAGTTTGTCTGATTAAAGCGTAGTTACTTATATATTTGCTTCTGTGTCAATATGCACATATATGCTCAGCTTTCTCTCAACGTTTTTCACGTTGAAACAATTAATTTGGGGGGAAAGCAACCAATTAAAAATTCCCACAATAACAGATATAGTATCACTCAGGATGAAAAGATAGAATAATTATTTTTCTCCTTACCCAGAAAAATCAGCAGAATACTGTCCATAATCAAAGATATAGACCCTAGTAATTTGGCACACAGTGAGGTATCCTAAAGCGAAAACAAAGCAATACCTGGAAAGAAAATGGAGAAAAAAAAATCAATTAAAGATCACAAACATTTCTCCACTGAATAAAGTACCTTTTCAATAGAGTTTAATGTCCAATTATTTCTACAAAGTATTACATAATAGGAATCTGTAATTACACTTTTATTCTGCCTGAGGTTTTTTGGTAATGTTTATTCTATGCAAGCACACATTTTTTTATTTTGAACTTAACTAATCCTTTAGGACTTTAATGTATGAACTGTACAGTTTTTATCTCATATTCACAAGACTGATGTGCAATCCCTACAGCAGACTGTATGATGCATCCAAAATCCAGTTAGAATGAAAATATTCATACAACAAACTGAAAATCACAGCCAGGACTGTGTTTAGGTGAACTAGTGACAGACAGTGCAAGACAACCTTGGAACTTGGATTGAATGACTTTCTTTTCCAGATAAATATTTTGCAAAAGTTTGTTAAGGTAAGAAAATCTAAGATCTTAGAAATTATTCTTCAATCTGACACTTGCTATATAGAACACCTGCAGTTTAACCTTTAACTGAAAATGTGCTATATATAAACTATTTAATATTTTAAAGCATCCAACTTTGAAATTACAGGTTGCCTTATACACCATTAAATGACACGTGTTTTGGTGAAAAAATAATTTTAGAGGATCTGTTTCAGCAATAGTTTATTTCCTGTTTTCATTAACATTCATAATCCAGAAACAGTATCACACTGGGTGACTAACTGGTACAAAAGTGCTTGTAGGAAGAATACATCGGCACAGGTTGCCCAGAGAGGTGAGAGATGCCCCATCCCTTGGCTGGAACATTCAAAGTTAGCTTGAATAGGGCTCTGAAAAACCTGATGTAGATGCAGGGTGGGCTAGATGTCCTTGAAAATTCAATTCAAACTAATCCACAATTCCATGAAATAAATATTAGTCATCATAATCAACAGGGTAGGGGTTTCTTACAACATTCAGTTAATACCCACACGGAAGCTTAAGTGCTAAAACAGAAGAAAGAAAAACAAAACACCTTAAACTTCTTGATTAGATTCCACATTTCAGTCTAAAACAAAAGCTGTCTTCCAACAGAGCAGTGAAATTTGCTGCTATGTTGCACTCACCAAACACAGCTATGAATCTTAACTATCTCCCAGCTACGTCAGCCACAGCTCCAAGTTACACACAGATAGAAATTTTTAATTGATGAGTAAAACAGAGGAACTTGCAACCCATACAATGCTTTTCAACTCCCAGCTGCATCTCTGCACCGTAGAGATGCCACATCACATATCTCTTGTTGATGAGAAATGTAATTTCATCAGGCAAAGTGCAGTAAACCTAAAGAAAGGTTTATGACAGCTTGCATCATTCCTATTGTTTCTTCTGCAGGTTTGTAGTGCAACTTGCTGATCATCCTAACTCTCATATAAATCCACCTTTACTTAAAAAAACTCGAACAAGATCTGAAAATGCTTTGAGAACTTTCTAAAATACTCTTGCTGTACTTTCTAAAGTACTTCTTACTCTCTTCAATGATTCATTCATCAAAAACTCCCCTTAGGTCAGAAAACTGAGTTAAGTATTACACAGCTCAACCACATCAAGTTTTACCCAACTATAAAGCTAATTACAGGCTGCACACAAATGCAACAGTTTTACCCAAGGCTAAAGTTTCTCCACCAGTAGAAAAGCAATTGGTCTTAAAAGTCAAAGTTACTCTGTACTTGCTTCTCACTGTATAATGTTCTTTTGAGCAGAAAGACAGAAGTATTTCACACTGAACATGAACAGCTACAAGCAAGTCACAACATCGTTATTATTACAAGTAACTTTTAGGCAAACTGATCTGTAATGAATGCTATATTATGTAACAGAAAGACACAGAAAGACACATTCATTTAAAATATGTCTGAGACTAATTCCCAGGATCTTTTGTCAATAGGACCTTACTTTATCAACAGATGAAACAAATTCAGACATATCTGTGAGACATTGTAGCACATACCAGTAAGCAGAACACAGTGATACTTTTAACTCCAGATTAAAAGTTTTTTAAAAAAATCAGCAAACAATATTGGATAGTCTGTTATTTAGAAGGGCTTTTCTTGTACAGGTATTCCATATAATATTTCAATTCTTTACAATTTTGAACTACTCAGAAGACTAAAAGCAGTATGCAATATGTTCTACCCATAAAATTTTATCTTTGCTTTAAAAAGAAATATATCAAGTAAATTACTTGATTTTTTTAAAGTATATTCTAATGTATTATAAATGAAGTACCTCAAACTATACACATAAATATTACAACATATAGAAAATACTAAGTAAGCAGCCTCTCCATGTACTTCTTTACAGAAGGTGTTCATGAAGAGAATATCCATTTAATTCTATATTTTTTTTAAAAAGGCAAATTAATCTCTTATTAGCAAATAAAATACATTGTACTATTCACTATTTTTTGCCTAGTCATTTTTTGACAAACAACATTAAGCAACATACTTATCAGGAATTTTTACCTGCATGTATACATATAAAATTAAAAAGCACCATTCTATATGGTGTGTACACACACACACACACACACGTATACAGTGTTTGGTTCCTTCCTATTACATGAGCTTCCTAGTCGCCAAGCATCCTGATGGAATTTGATATGCATTTCCTATTACACTTTCTACTGCTAGCATTATGTAGAATGACTTCTGAAACACCATTTCAGCTAATGCAGAAAACCTCAATCTCATCCCTGTACCCCTCTTTTTTATTGTCCTCACAAGTTTAGCACAGCCAACACAGCAGTCACAAGAGCATTGCTCACTTCAGTGCAAAGTGGTTGGATTTTGTTTGAACAGTTGATTTTCTTCTCCTGCAGGCAAAGCATTTTTATCCAGTGTCACCTTACAAATTCACTCCACACGACACAGCATCATTGTTTCACTCCAGCTGGCAGCCACTCCCTCCTGCTTCCACCACACACCCACCATCCATGGGGAAAGGGAGAAGTGGAAAGAAAAGGTGATCCTCATGGGTTGAGATAAGCACAATTTATTAAGTGCAACTAGATATCATAATAATAAATATGCTAATACTGATAATACTAATAATTGAAATCACAAGGAGAGGAAGAACAAGTAAAAGAATCAAAGAGAAAAGTGATGCACAGTACAATTGCTCATCATCTGTTTACTGAGGAGCAGATCAATCCCCTTCCGGGTAACTCCCCCCAGTCTGTACACTGACCATGACACTCTATGTTATGGGATATCCCTTTGGCCAGCTCAGGTCAGCTGTCCTGGCCATGCTTCCTCACAGATTCTTGTGCACCTCCTCACTGGCAGAGCATGGGAAACTGACATGCCTCTGCAAACCTACAGTAAGCATTACCCAGCCACAACCAAAATGTCAGTGTGTTATCAACACTATTCTCCTGCTAAATCCCAAGAACAGCAATGCACCAGCTACTAGGAAGAAAATAAACCTTGTCCCAGTCAAAAGCAGGACAGACAGCAACCATCCTGCACATCATGTGTAACAGGAGGACATAAAAACTCAGACAAAGTCTCCATCTAGCCCAGGACCCAGAACTGTGTCCTCCCCACAGCAGGAGCTCAAACACAGATACCCAGGAATGCAAATCAGCAGAACAAGCTGCTGCTTCTGCTGAACAGAAACTGCTTCCCAGTGTTCTCCCACACTCAAACAATCAGCACTTTATAGAGCCACATTCAAACACACTATCCATGTGTTTAATAACCCTCAGCATACTACACCTCTATCAACTTCTGGCTCCAAAGCACACCCTCATCGTTACCATCCTCTGTTGCTCCAAACACACTTGAGTAAAAGCTGTTAATTTCAACATCTTCATCATAACTGTACACAAATTTGACAGAACTGAATGAGCCAGCAGAACCTACTAATATAAAGCTTCCACATATTTAAGAATATAAAGATTACACATGTGGTTTAAAAGCAGAACTCCCAGCTTTTACCTGTGTTCCTCAGAAATTTGGGGTTGCTAGTCAAGAAAGAATATCCACAGGTAAATTCTAGAGCTTTACATCTGCTGATGAGCAAGCTGAGCAGCACACAGATCTAGGCTAACAATCAGCTAATGTATGTTATGTTTTTGCATAACAAGGGGTGGGAGTAGCATTTTTATTTTACGCTTTTGGGGCACTCAGCATCTTAGTTATAAAATACATATTCGTACCATACCTATCTCTGCACAAAATGCAGCAAAAATAGAACTGTGACCTTGACAAAGGCAAGCTTTGAGAGATGTCATAACAGCTTCTGTTATTTTAGGCTCTTCACATGCACTAGAAGGACAACAGCACAATATGCTGTTTTGCTGGAAGAAAGTTAAATAAACCAATCAACATAGGGTGCTTTTTTACCAGCTAGTTCGCACATACTACAGATTTAGCCTTGAAATAAAGGCTTCATGTCCAGTCAAGATCTACTTCTTCCACTGTGCTAGGAAAAAGTACTTTTCTCTTCTTTAAATGTTTAATTATTCCATTTCAAAAGGCAGACCTACACACCATGTAACATTATACTGCACTGATTTTTAGAAAAGGTGATAGAATAACCTCTGAGCTTTTCCAAGCCCTGTGCTGAAAGCTACTGCCTGGGTTTGATTGTTTTGCTACAGATTATGGCAAATTTAGAAAAAAATACCTAAAAAATTTTAAATTCTTGCCTCTAGGGTCAGAACTGAATTCTTATTAAAATCCAGCTATACTAATTTTTTAATTCTAATGATCATAATCAGTTTGCATTGTTCACACAGAGAAATTCAACTCTGTGCAGATAGAACATATGATATTTGCTTACAAAACTTCAAAGGGAAAAATCTGCATCAAAAAAAAGTCCAAAGTGTCAAAGCTAAAAATCTAATTCTGCAATCAGCCAGCACAAGCCAACAGAAATATGAATTAGAATTAGCTTACTTTTGACTATCTGAGAGCTGCAAGGTAAGCTACTCTGTCTCAATTTGATGTTTTTACACCAAAAATAGTTGCCTATTTACAAAATGTGTTTATGTATGCATTATTGACATACATAATTGGTATTTCTTAGGAAATGGACCAGTTTTATGATACAAACAATAACAGCCTCAGAGTGTATGTGCCTCTAAAATACAAGCAATATTAATCCTTCTGGCCACTCAGAAGCCTCTGATACACACACTAGTCTGTCCCTTCTGATTACTTCAAATGGAGATCCAAAATGAACTGAAATAAACAACAAATAAAAAGGCAAAGCCAGATTATCTATGAGCCTATTTCCAGAGAAGGAAACATTCATACCATCATGCTTTGGTAATAAGCAATCTGACTATCACATTCCACCCATTTTCAACCCTCAGCTGAAGATTTTTGGTTCTGATAGCCATTTTAAAGCAAATTTACCAAGTGGACAGAGTTGTCTAGCATTCATCTCCAAGAGCAGCCCAACACAACCCATGGCAGGAGGCTGTAGAGCCTCCACCAGCCCTCCCTGTCCCGGCAGCGCGGGCCCTGCCGAGCCCAAAGGCCCTGCTGGGTTTGCTCAGCCAGAAGAGAAAACTCTGCCCAGGCCCCTCGGTCTGCTACAGACAAACAGACACACCGGGCAGGGTACGTGAGGATTCATTAGCTCAATTGTCTCAGAACCATTTGTGGTGGCTTGAGTGTTTGTGTACTGCAGATCAGCTGCTGACATTATCACTTGACTAATGTATTTTGATGTTTTGCTACATAATGGCAATGTAATGGGTTGGTAAAGTAAATCTTTACCAAGCTAAATTAAATTATCATTCCAGTTATAGCTACAGGCCATATTCCAAATGCAACATTAATACATGGCAAATGCAACACAGATATTCTTGCCAAAAACACGTGCAAAAACACTTCAGATCTTCCACATGCTCCCTAATGTTACATTCTCTTGCTTTCCAACCTCTCCTCCTGCTCCCTTCAATTCTGGAACACCTCAAGGACAAGGACAGCAGCTTCAGACTCTCATAAATGAGAGAAACATCATCTAAAACAGAAGACAGGCAGGAAGGAGGGTGCTTTCATGTCTTCCCTGGAATGGAAGAAACATATTGTGTGATTCATTCTTCCTGTAAGACTCCAAAAGGAACACAGAACTAGGAAAGGTAGGAATTAAAAAAATTCATTTGATCACCTAGAAAACTCCAAGCTGAGAGTCGACGATATCGAAAATTTAATGTTAAACTGAGATGAGACATGAGGGGTCACCTAAGTCCTCTCTCACTTGAAAAAACCACATTGTGTCATATCAACCCCTATTTCTGCAATCACTTGAAAGTATAACAGTAAACAATGCAGATAAGAGCACTAAATCTGACCTTTGGATTTTAAAAAGTATAGAGCACTTAAAAGCACAAAGAAGAAAGCTTAACAGCTTCACAACAAAATCTGAAAAGGCAGAACTCCACGATGCTGGAATCTGCCTTATAAACCCCTAATGAAGGAAGCAGAATCTTGAGATCTTCTGAAAAAAAAAATGAGTACTCATAACTCAGAAAACAAATAGCTGACAAGCTGGTGCTGTGAATTTTCATCTGTTCACTTATTTTTCTACATAATATTTGCCTAGCTATAGGATGTTTCAGTATCACAGCATGCAAGTGATTTTTATGCTTACTCTTTCTTCCATGTGATACATAAGTAACTTTTCTGCAGAACTGCGCCCAGTATCAATAATTTTGCAAACCAGCAGAAACTCACAGACCACAGTGAAAGCAGTCTCCGACTAGGAGCTTGGTAGTAATACAACTTCTGAGAGCACTTTTAAGGAAATAAAAATATCATTACAGAATATTGACAATAATGGAACTACTGCAAGTGCTATTTTAAAAGACAGGCTTATTAGTTATAATGGTTTAGAAATGGTAAACTAGAACTGCTAAGAACAAAATATTTTGTAATAATTCTATTTAGTGGACCAGTAAGCTTTACACAAGAACTCACAGGTAGTTTAATAGAACAAGTTATCTGTGGCAAAACAATAGCAAGGCCAACCATTAAACCCACCACTGCTGTTAACTCGGCACTTGGCAAGGATCATCTTGGATGAAGATAAGACAGAGCTGTTATTGCCATTCACCCACTCACTACCCTGCTCCAGCTACACACCCCCTCATGCCCCATGCACATCCCCACCTTCTATGGGGAAGGTTCCCAGCTGCCTCAGCCCTCCAATCTCCACTGCAGCCCCACATCTTTGCCTTGAGACACAACACCTGAGGCAGAGAAATGGTGTGGCTGGAACACTGCCCAGAGAGAGGCGAGGTTTGCTCACTCATGAGGTGATGCCAGCTGGAATTCGTGTTCAGCCAGCCAAGAGACATTTTCTGCAAGTGTTAAGGATGGCAGCAGCTGGGGAACATACGGGATACAATTTGCTGAGAAGGTGGTTGTGCAGCCAGAATCAGTACACAGGGCAGCCAGCAGATTAATAAACAACCCAACTCCCTGCAAGCAGCATGCAAAACAAAAGGCCACAGGAATCAAATTTAGTTACAAAAACCAAGTATTTTAATGATTCCAAGACTAAAGGAAGGCCAGGAGTTTGTTCTAACAACCTAACACAGTTGCATTCTCTTTTAAACCATTTTCAAAACAAAATGCCCTACAGAGGTATTTTATCAGAGGGAATGATGATATTTGTATTTCCCATCCTATTTTTTTGCTTTGCCTCCAGGAAGGACTCAAACAATTCTTTGTTTTCAGCAGGGTACTGAAGCAACTGCAAGCCCCACAGCTGGTCAGACCTGCACCAACACTGGAGCCCTATACCTTGCTGAGCTATTTACACCATCTTGCAATCAGACACACATCTCAAACAGCACAATGGCTGCAATAAAACACTTCTGAAACAAATAAAACCATTTCTGAAAAATACAATCTGCTTAAAACACAGCATAAATGAAATGTCTGCTTTTCTTCAATGCTTAACATTCCTTTAACCTGGAAAGACTTATCCCTTCAGAGGACTTGTTTCATTTCTGTCCAATCCCCACCCCCAGCTAAGTTAAAGCACCACTACAGTGTCCTATCTTCTGCATCCTTTAATCAATGCATGCTGATGTATGTAACATTCACATGATGCATCAACGTCACCACTGTCACAGTATTGGTCATATGGTCCTGCAGAAACACACACAGACACCTAAATCAGCTGTTTCCTGCTCTCAGTCAGGAGAAAACTTGTGAGTAACTCCATTTTCTTTGCTCCATGATGAAGCCAACACAGAAATAGAGGATGGCAACTTCTATTTTTGTGTAGATTTTTCTCCCACATATGAGAAACACTAATGACTGTTTCCAGGCATGAATTTGAGATACTCCACAAAAAAGAATGATACACAATACACAAGTACCCAGTATGAAAAAGCCTTGCATTTATTTTCGGAACATTTTTCATGTTTCCAGTTAGCAAACCGAAAAAACAAAAACAAACAAAAGATCCAACAAACAAACAAACAAACACCATGCAGAAAAAAACCCCACAGCAAAATAAACACCTACTCAATGACAGTCCTTGTCATGGCACAATCACTTAGTGACCTACTTCAACCACAGGCAAATAATATTGCACAAAGATATATTTATGATCTTTAAATTAGAAAGTAACTATGCTGCCCAAGTATGTATGTACATATTACACATACTTGTATTTATATAACCCATAGCTTTTTAAATTTTTGATTTATTGGAATACTATCTTGAGCTTATTCCATGTATATTTGAACTTAGTGGCACTTTTGGACTACCATAGCCACTGAACTGCTTGCACTCTGGTTTGTCACCTCCCTGCTCCTCAGTGGAGATATACAAACCACTCATGTTGGTCAGTTTCTAATATGCTTAAAAAAATTCCCTTTAAATGCCCAGTGCAATCAAATTATCTCACAACTTATTAAAAATAGGAGAAATTTTAAAAATTAGAATGGCTCAGGTTATTCCAGACAAATTAATCATACGATTAATTACTGTCCCTCACAGTAAGTTGTATGAAGTCAACTAATAGATAATTTTGGGTAGATTTAATCACAATATATGCTAAAGGAAGAGGCTACATTTCTGTAAAAATGCAATCTTCATGTCAATGCTAAGAGGAATAAAGAATTTCAGGTTGTTATCAACTATCCTTTGAGATATGCAATTAAAATAATGAATTATTCACCTACATGTATACCCATATTACTGCCATTTGTCAATCACTCCTCATCAAGGTGTTCCATTACCTTCCTGAGTTATTCTCTCTCACATTTCCTAATGTCAGAAGTCACTATAGACTTCAGCTTTCAATTCACTGAATTCACATAATAGAGAAAAGCCATTTAAGATTCTCTGAAGAAAATCAATCATCAACCTTACTTCAACAGTTTCTTTCTCCCAGCATTCAAACACTTTTCATACTCGCTACTTAGAAATTTCCTCATACTACTGGTTTCTTCTGTTTTGTACAAGTAGGGATATGACCAAACACTATGGGTCATTCTTTATGCAGGTTAAGACCTTTTGTTTCCTCATCACAAACAGGGTGTCCAAACAAATGAACTTCTCACAGCCAAATCTTTTGCAACACCAATTTATCAATGAACAACATCTTCTGCTGCTAGCAGGACTGTCTAGAGACAGCAAGTTACACACAAAGAAGGCATCTGCAATCATTTTGCCAGTTCAAAGCTTCCTTTGTAAAAATTTTTATTACTTGAGTTCTTTTATCTACAGGTAACACAAAAGTCACAAGAGAATTCTAAAGAGACATGAATTAATTTTAAACCTGAACTACAAAAAAGAGACTAAGAAGAGAGTTCATCTTGAGTTGTACTTTTCGTGATTAGTACTATTCTGAATTAGAAAATATATTCAAAATTCCTTTTCATCATAATTTGAGCCATTATATACTGGAAATCTCAGTATATTTTAAAAGCCAAATATTATCAATTCAATGTTTGTTAAATTCAGAGCAACAGTTAAAAAAGTAATTTACAAGAAATCATTTACATCTTTTTGTTCACAGCAAGAAATACACATTACATAGATATAGAAGTGTACTATGATTACAGAGGCAAAGGTCCCACTGCACATTAGACAATTCATCGGAACATCACTGACCAACCAGCACAGACAGGCAGAATCAAGGAAGAGAACCCCAGCAGCCCAGGAAACCTATCAGAGACTCATCATATGATTACAAACAGGTGGTTTGAACCAAGACCCACAAATGCAGTGTTCCTCTTTATACAGCTGTTCTCTGGGCATTCAAATTCCCATTGTATAAATCCACAGAACCTATTGCTAAATTTACAGAGCTATTTCAACCCCTCTCAATGCCTCATCTATATAACACATACAGAAACACCTGGTGCACAAGAGCATTCTGTGAACAAGTGTGTTATAGATTACAATTCACTGAACTGAATTACAGGATCGCAGCATACCAGATTGGAAGGGAAGAGAACCACCTGATCCAACCTTTCCTGGCAAAAGCAGTCTAGATAAACAGCCCAGCACTCTGTCCAGCTGAATCTTGTAAGTGTCAAATATCGGGGAATCCACCACTTACACTGGGGAGATTATTCTAATGCTTGATTGTTCTCACTTTGAAAAATTTTCTTCTTATACCTAATTGGAATCTTCACAGGAGTAACTTGTACCCATTATGTGTCATTTTTTCCCTTTTTTCCAAGGAATCATATGAAGTCTCCATTTTCTCTGTAGCCACCCTTTAAATATTGGAATGCAGTGGTAAGGTCTCCCCTGAACATTTTTTTCTCAAGACTGAACAAACCCAGTTCTCTCAGCCTTTCCTCANCCTGAACATTTTTTTCTCAAGACTGAACAAACCCAGTTCTCTCAGCCTTTCCTCACATGGCAGGCTGCCTGATCCTTTCATCTTTATTTGTCCCCTTCTCTGGATCCTCTCCAGCCTGTCCATATCCTTTTTTGCAGAGCAGGGACCAAAACTGAACACAGTGTTCCAGATGTGGCCTGACAATCACCGAATAGAGTGGGACAATGGCTTCTTTCTCTCTGCTGGTGATGCCCCTGTTGACCAGCATCCTGTTGGTGTTCTTTGCTGCAGCAGCACAATGCCCACCCTTGAGCTGTTGTCCCTCAGGGCCCCCAGGTCCCTTTCCCAGAGTTGCTCCCCACCCAGGTAGATCCCAGCCTCTGCTGCACTCCTGGACTTTGCTTTCCCAGGACCTTACACTTGTACTTGTTGAATTTCACAGGGTTCTTGCCAGCCCACTCTTCCAGCCTATCCAGGTCTTCCTGCAGGACGACCCTCTCTTCCAAAGTGTCCACTTCTCTACTGGGTTTCATCCCATTTTCCAGATTGTATTTGGAGATATTAAAGTGCACTGGGCCCAATATCAAGCCCTGGGGGACCCAACTGGGGATGGGCTGTCAGTTTGAAGAGAAGGCATCTATCACCACCTGGCTGAGAGTGCAGCACTTCCCAGCCACTTCCCCAGCCACTGCACAAATCGTTTATCTAGGCCATCATGCAACAGTTTCTCCAGGAAAATGCCACAAGAAATGCTATTGAAAGCCTTAGAGAAATCCAGGTAGACAACATCCACTCCTCACTCCCCATCAACCAGGCAGGCTGTTTCATCACAGAAGGCAATCAGGTTTGTCAAGCACCATTGCTCTTGGGGAATCCATGCTGGCTTTTCCCAATTGCATGCTTCACACATGCTTGTGATAATCTGCAGAAAAATTATATAGAAAGAGATATTTTGCTTTCTTAACTGCATCTCTGTGGAACCTGGCGATGTTCTTGTAGTTTTCAACAGGTGTTTATCCACTTTCCATCTCTGTCACAGTTCTCTTTTGGTTTTGAACACACTCAGAAGCTCACAGTTAAGCCAAGAGGATCTTCTGCTCTTCTTACTCCTCTCAACTTTGAACGGGATGAACTGCTTTTGTGCTTCCAGGAAAATGTTCTTGAAAAATTCCTAGCAAACACTAGCTCCTTTATCCTCCACTGATCCCTCTCAACTGAGCTCGGAGTGAGCTGAAGTATGCTCTTCTAAACTCCAGTTTTAGTCTCAGTACTGCCTTCAGCATGCTCAGCCAGATCCCAAACACCACAATATTGTGATCACTTCTACCAAGGCTATCATTGAGATATTACCGAACAGGTTTTGTCCATTTCTGAGCAGTAAGTCCAGCAGTGCCTCACTCCTGGTTGGCACATCTAACATTTGTATAAGGAAGTAGTTCCCTATGCATTCCAGAAACTTGATGGATGACACATCCACTGCTGTATGGTTCTTCCAACAAATGTCTGGGTAGTTGAATTCACCCATAAGAACCAGGTTCTATTGACCTGAAGTTTGCTTAAGTGACCTAAATATTGCTTCACTGGCCCTGTCATCTTGGTTTGGAGGTCAGTGGTAGATGTCTGCTGTAAGACTCTCCTTGAAGACAACTCCTCTGAGCTTGACCCAGAAGCATTCAAAAGGGCCTCCATGATCACCACAAATGGCTGTAACACATCCAAGGCTCTCCTTAACATAGAGCACAACTCATCCTCCTCTTCTTCCCTGCCTACCTTTATGAAACAGCCTATAGCCGTACATCACAATTCTTAAGACACACGAGCTGGCCCACCACGTTTCAGTTATTTCTATGATATAGCAACTTTGTGGCTGCACAAGCCACAGCTGTCCCAGCTCCTCATGTTCCCCAGTTGGATGTGATGATGTGAGCACTGCCACTTTGGACTCAAACCCTCAAGTCCTTCACTTGAACACCAGCCTCACCAAGCTGGTTAGCCTGCTGTCAAAGATTCCCTCACCTCTTCCAGACAGGTGGATCCCACCCCTCCATAACAGACTCTAGTCGTTAAAGAATGTTCCATTGTCATGAAGCCCAAACCCTCACGATGGCATCAGCCACAAAGTCAGAAGTTAACTCACATCATACATGTATTTCTGGCTGCATCCTTTCCTCTAACTGACAAAATGGAAGAAAAGGACACCAATACTTTCATTCAGACTCCCAGGCTCTGTAGTTTTCCCTGATTTTAGTTTATGCTGAATTGCTTTATGGTCACTGTTATAACAACACCTAAACACAAAACTTGTCTACTCTCCAAAGCAAGTTTTTGTTAGAAAGGGTGTAACATACTTATAAACTGTGTTCAAGTTAATCAAAATCACTAATTTTCTAATAAACTTTTAATTTTATTCTAAGCATGTGAAACTCTACACTGTAAGCCTTCAAGTCTAAAAATAGTGTGATTGCCAGTCAGCCAGAAATTTAGAATGCATCCAGAAGCTCCTACGCTGCACTTGCCAGGAATGTCAAGACTTTGAAAAATCACATATATTATAACAGTCAAGACGAACTAATCTGTAACACAAGCACACAGAACACACTCTGATTATTCATTATTGTGAGGCCTGGCAGTATCACTGCAGTTCAGCTTCCTTCTGTATTTTCATTATAAACCAAATTTGAAAAAATGTTTCAGCTAAATGTGCAGGTCCTGGTCTGCATGCCTTAAAAAAAACCAAAAACCAACAGTTTAACTTAGTAGTGACTAGAGAATAAGAAAGGAAATCAACAGTATATTTTGAGTAAACAATTTAATACTGTTTTAGTGACTGAAATCCAGAGGTACCCACCAAGTCCCAGACCAGAGTAATGAGAACTCCTCCATGAGGGGTGTGGATCAACTGTATTCTATTTATGTGAAACAAAACATAGTGAGTTTATATGCCTATGTTTTGTCACTAGCTATTTAATTAAACTATGTTTTCACAATGTGAATAAATCTCATTGGTTGATCTTTAGACCACCAGGTATCCATCCAGCCAGGGCTAAATTTCAATTGCTATTGAATACTTGGAGTGCTAGCTCTTAAATAACTTATAATGCTCTTGTGCTACTAGTAATCACTCTCCTCCCACTTTTAGCTGTTGGAAGAGTTGAGAAAAGATTCTGTAAAGACATTACTAGTCTGAAAGCATATTCTAGTTAGGCCTTTCTGTTACTTGGAAAATTTCAATCACAGAATGGGTCAGGTTGGAAGAGACTACAGTGGGTCATATGGTCCAATCTCCCTGCCCAGTCAGGGTCATCCTAAAGCACACAGCACAGGACTGTGTCCAGATGGCTCCTGATTATCGCCAGTGAGGGAGACTCCACAGCCTCTCTGGGAAACCTGCTTCTGTGCATGGTCACACACACAAAGTAAAGAAGTTCTTCCTCATCATCAGGTGGAACTTCCTGTGCATCAGTTCCTGCCCATTGCCTCTTGTTCAACTGGTTGGCATCCATCTTCTTCACAACCACCCTGTAGACATTTATATATATTGATGAGGTCCCCTCTCAATCATCTCTTCTCAAGGCTGAACAGGCCCAGCTCTCTCAGCCTTTCCTTATAAGAGAGATTCTCCAGAACAACTTAGTACCTCTCTGCTGGATAAAGGCATAAGCTGGAAAAAAATTTAAAGATGGAATGCTTTTCAAACTTACACTGGGTGTTAGGGACAAGCACTGTTTGCTGTAACACCATTTCACATACAGTCTTATGCCAGCACACACATTCGAATCAGAAAGAGGCAACAGGAAGAAAAAGGGTGGTGGCAGTCTTGCGAGAAGACAACAGAATTAAAATCAAGCAAACAGACTGTAAGATTCATATTCTGTCTTAGTGATTTCAGCTGAATGCCCGAACCTTGTCATACTTCATCTCTGGAGATGCAAAGATAACATGTGTTGACTGAGAAAGGATGGGCAAAAAAAGAAATAACAGAAGCCATGATGAAAAAAACCCAAAAACATTCTACTTGAAGCAGCATCAAGTGTAAAGGACACCTACAAAAGGGAGATGCAGTCCTGTCACAATTCATAGACAGCTACACACTTAGTAACTAAACACAGTAATCTTAAAGCTTTCAGTTGATGGTTTATTGAAGCATTTTCAGTCTACATGAAGCTCTGCCATACAGATCAGATATTTTGATTGTAATTGAAAGCAGTACATAGGTTAGCCTTCAGCTGTTAGTAAATTAAGATCGGTGACAGAGCTGATCCTCTCCAGCCTGTCAGCAGTGCACCCCTAAGTTATTTTTGCCTTTGCCAGAGAAGGTATTTTAGGAGATTATGAACATATTAGCACACCTCTAGCCTAAACTGATTATTTTAACAAGACACAGACATGCTGCACTTCTGCAATGACTGAATTAATTTCTCAAATTATTTCAAGAATGAACGAATAAAGCCTGTGAATGCAATGGTATATAAAAAGGTGAAAATACCTGTCTCCTATAAAATCTACAGCTGCAAGAATAAAGGGACAAAGATTTTAATCCATAGGCATAGTTATTCATCATGGCCCAACCACACTGGATCACCACAAAACCATGAGACCAGGTTTACAAGGCAAAGAGGGAAACCTCAGACAATCAGAACTGCTGTTACGCAGCCCACAGCTTTGCCTTGTTAGCCTCAAGAGATGTTTTATGAAGTGGTAATGCAGATAATTTTAATTCAATGTGAATGATGAGACATTGGGTAGGTTTTTGCTGTCAGGGTCCACCTCGACTTCATATAGATCTACTCCTAGCTGATGATCAGCTTGAAGGACCATAACTATAACCACAGGATGGCAGTGGTTATCCAGACCCAACAGGACAAAGTCCTGAGTAACCTCATCTGTCCCCACCACTGACCCTGTTTTGAGCAGGAGGCTGAGTCTGACCTTGATGTCCCCCCACTCTGTGAACTTATTCAAGAGTTTATTCAACTCTTAGCAGTTTATTAATTGTAATTTTTTAAGATAAAATGAGACAGAAAATAAGCATTTTCTTTTATTAAAGCTTGCCATCACATCATAATATAGGTGCATTCCAAATATAAAACAATAGTGTTTAACAGCTCTTTGTCCCAAAACAAGTTGATTTTCCTCAAATAATCCAAATCCTTCCTAGGATTTGCAAGAGGGGAGAGTTGCACAGTAAAATGCCACAGATGCAGGGTGAAGCAAACCCTACTGAAAGATTTTACCTTGCAGCAATGAATACTGGAGCACAACTGAGATGTTGCCACATGGGATAAATATAATAATTATAGTTTTGTGCATAATTTCATCTGTACAATACCTATATATCTCCATACAGCAAGTTATAAAATACTGCTGCATTTATGGAATTGTACCAAAAGCCTCTCACTCTAAAATCCCAATATTTTAGCTTAATAGTAGGAACATGTACCTCCTACACAAACTTGTAATTCCTGAATGTTAATTTAAATAGCAGATTCTGTTGCACTGTAAGCATCACAGTTAAGTCAGATTTCTCTTACTCTAGCTACAAAATTACTTACTCCCAAATACACATTTTTAAGTTGCAGAGGCCTGTAACTGTAAGAGCAAATGCGTCATCTCACTTTTAGTACAGCTAGCAGAGACTGTAGAAAAAATTACCATTTTTAGGAAAGACACCAAACATTTGTATTGAAATAAATAACTGGAAAATGACAGAGGAGCATCTGAGAAGAAAGGTATAAAAAAAATTATTTACTTTAATAACCTTATCCTCCAACAGTCATTACGATTTGCTGTGGGAAAACTTCAGGAAGAAAGCCTTCATGTATGATTGACCCAAACTTCTTAGTCAAAGAAGGACAGAACAACTTATGCAAAGTACCCACAGCTAGCTAAACTTTTAAAATTGTGAGTCTGGATTCTCACGCTCCTCTCCTCTTTATGCAGCTTTTGAGAATTGTCTTAAAGGCTTTTAAATTATTTTGGGGGTGGGGGGTGGGAGGAAAACAAACACAAAGAGAGGGAACACGACACACAATAAAACAAAACAACACACACTTTACTAGAACAAGAACTAGAAGCTTAAATTCCTAACAGAAAAATCTGAGAGCAAGTAGGGCAGCCAGAACAAAAAGCACATCCCTCCCTTTGTTCATTGTGTCCTTGGCAGACAGACCCATACTTCCAGCCAAGTCTAGTATATTCTGAACAGTGGCAGACTCTGCTCAACCACCCCAGCCCCTCAGAAGCTTTCCCTGTTCCCTCTGAGAACTGGCTGTTTCCAGCTCCTCACCACAGCTTTGCAGCCCCTCAATGAGCCCTTCTGGGCATCTACAGCTTCCTCTGCAACTCTCCTTTTGCCACACTTCAGCAGTTACTCAGTCCTTAACCCCTAAGCAAGGTCTCACGGGAAGAAACATTTTTTACCTCCACTTATCCTTCTCTTCAAAAGAAGAAACTAAGCATAATGCCTTTCACCAGCATTTTCACTGCTATTGATTATCATACTTAGGACATTTTTAGGTTTTACATAAAGGATCAAACCCATGGCTTGCTTAACACAGTACCCTTGTCAGAACAGACGCATCAGAAACAGTTGTGAGAACCACATGGCACAGTAGCTCAGACAAGAAAACACCTGGTTAGAAGACAAATGTTACTTTCATAGTGAAAGAATGACAGTTCCATTAGGACACTTAGTAAAAATCCAAAAAAACAGGCAAGCATAACAAGAAATAAAGCCAGGAATACAGCTCAAAAACACTCAGATTAGAATCAATAAAAGTGATTACCAGAATCCAGTTTAATGGAAAACATTTTCTGACTCTTGGAATCTTCCACAAAAGCATCCGATCTTGATTTTAAAATACATTTAATTAAACAACTTATTGGTTTAACCATGGAAATACTATGTCTCTGCTACATCAGAAGCCAAGATGAACTAATAAATCTCTCTTTAAAAGCCTATCTCCAGAACATTTATTTATCTTTGTTCCTTACAGTAGGAAAATATTTTAGATCCTTACACCTGGCATTTAAAACCTTCCAGAATACTTTCTCTTTGCTAGGCCTTTCTTAGCACTTTTCTAGTCTTAGCACCAGCAACATCTTAGAAAATTAAAAACTATACTTCCACTATGAACTCAGATAGAAGCAAATGCCTGCCCCTTTTGAAAGGGGAATTTTAAAAGCAATTTGGATTTACATTCTTCCTGAGGGAAAAATTAATAAGCTGACTTTTCTAGGATATCCATATGCATCTTCATTCATAGTTAGAACTAGGTATATCCTTAAAAGTAGGTACATGCTTAGGGCAAGAGGCTGCCATGAACAGAAATACTTATTTTTAGAAATGAGAAGTCCTGTTGAACAGGACAATCATAACTCCTGCTTTTCTCAGCAGATAGGAAGATGAAATCCAGGTCTCCATCCTAGATCTCTCCCCAGTCTCCTCCCCACTGTGGTACAAGAGAAATGCAGTTTCTCCTATGCAGACAAACAGCTTTAGGCATGTTACACTGTTACATCACTTTTAATTAACATCCTGTTCAAGATAGCCAACTCAGACATCCACAATGCCTCATCTGAATTTTCCATACCTATTGTCTTTGCTAATTTATCTTCTCCAAATCCACAACAAAAGTGCAGTACTCCATGTGAAAAAGCCCTTGACACTGGGCTCAGAATTACAGCACATCTCCTATCCACATAACACTAGATCCTCCTTGTTATTCTCCACTTCACACAGTTTGCTTTACAAAGCTTCTCTTTAAGGTCACCCATGACATATATCCCATTCCCAACTCCAAGCCACCACATTGCACCCAGAATTGAACAACATTCATTGAAGTATGTATTGTTGGCTTTTTCAGTGTTGAAGCAAGCCTGGTTTTTTCTGTCCATTTATTCTTTCCTCTAAGTTCTGAAATTCATCTAAACACTATTACCTGGCCTCATTCAGCCAAACCTTGCCAAGTGCTGCCAGTAATTCAAGGGAGGTGACACATACTCCCTGTACAGCACTGCATAATGAGGCCACACCTGCAGTAGCAGGTGCAATTCTGGCCTCCTCAGCAAGAGGGAAACACAGACATAGTGGAGAGTCCCAAAGGCCACAAGGATAGTGAAGGGACTGGACTTTCTCTTCTGTGGGGAAAGGCTGAGAGAGCTGGGACTCTTCAGCCTGGAGGCAGGAAGGCTCAGGGAGACCTCATCAATGTATGTAAATTCCTGAAGGGAGCGTATAAAGAGGATGGAGCCAGGTTCTTTACAGTTGATCTAAGTGACAGGAGGAGAGGCCATCGACACAAACTGCAAAACAGAAGATGCTGTGTCAACAAGAAGAAACACTACATTACTTAGAGCGACTGAGCCCAGGCACAGGTGGTCCAGAGAGCTTGTGAAGCCTTCCCTCCTTTGAGATACTCAAAAGCCACCTGGGCACAGACCAGGGCAATATGCTCTGGATGGCCTGGCTTGAGCAGTGGGATTGGACCAGGTGGTTTCCACAGGATCCTTCTATTCTAAACCATTCTGTGATTCTATGTGTCTTTTTCAGATCAATAACCATAACTGAGTTGTGTGGTTACTACATTTTCACCCATAAACAGCTTATTTCTACTAGCTTCCTAACTGAAGACGACAATTGACAGCAGCCCTTTCTTTCCAACAAACACTTAAACCTTAGGAACAATTCATAAGAAGCTGCTTTAGAGGCATCTTTCTTTTTAATAGTCACAAAAACGTGCAAATCAAATAGCCTATAAATCATAAAGGTATTATAGACAATTTCAGAAAGCAAATCAATAAGGTTCAGAAACAATCTGGAGAAGTAGGAGTTGACAAATCAAAATACAAGTAAACTCTATAACGATATTAAGGTAAATGATGCTTAGTCATATTTAATAATTATCCACTGAGAAAAATTTAGCATGGGTAAGATTTCCTTGAAACTGTAAAAAAGGGCTACATTTCTTTAGAAGACTGTCTTTAAAAGTAGAAGGGGGAATTAAAAAAAAGCATAGACCCTTGAACTTGAAATCAAATACTATAAAGGGTTTTGTCAGCTTTCTACACAGCATGTATTTATAAACACCTAGAAGGTAAACAGTGAACAGATGTGAATCAAAAGCTTGTCCAGAACAAGTACAACTTGATTATATGACTGCAACTAATAGATGTGGCTTGCCACATGAGCATGACTGCCATCCATGATCAAACCTATCCTTAGCACAGCCAGTGTGAAGAACAGCTGGGACAAAGCTAATTTTCTTCCTAGTAGCTGGCACAGTGATGTGCTTTAGATTTAATGAGAATAATGTTGATAACACACTGAAGCTTTAGTTGCTGCTGAGCAGTGTTTACTCCAAGTCAAGGACTTTGCAGTGTCTCATGCTCTGCCAGCAAGGAGGTACACGTGAAGCCAGGAGAGAACATGGCCTGGGCAGGTGAAAAACTAGTCAAAGGGGTATTCCATACCATAGAGCATCATGATCAGAATAGAAACTGGGAGAAACTGGCTCCAGGGACCAATCACTGCTAAGGGACAGGCTGGGCATTGGTCAGTGAGTGATGTGCAATTGTACCATGCATCACTTGTTTCTCTGCAATTTTATTTCTTTGCCTCTCTTTTTATTAGTACTGCATGGTACTTAGTTGCTGGCTATAGTTAAAGTTATGCCTACAGCCAGTCAGCCTGTCTTAATCCTAACATTTGGGCTGCTGGAGAGTACCAACCAACACCCAAACTGTACAAAAAATATACATTGATGAAATACCATCAAATCATAAGAATGTATCAGATATTACTCCACTAACTCAAACCTATGAAAACAACGGGAAAAATTTAAATATTTTGGTAACAGTAAGCACACTAATTATATCTTCAAGTAGACATTCCATTATAAAAATTGCAAACACTCAGTTGATCAGAAAATCTTGGAAAAATAAAAAATTAAGAAAGGTTTAAAAGACTCAAGTGGAGCTGAATGAAATTACATGCAAAGCACAGTTTTAGCTGTAAATAATCAGCCATAAAAATCTGTAACAGAAACCAACTATTAGGCAGCATTAGAGCAGGAAAGGATCTGTGGAAAGTAACAGCATTGCTAAACAGACAGAATAAGCCTTTTACTCTGCTTAGCATTACAAATACCTCAACCTGTTTTGAGAAGCACATCTCCAAATGACATAGAACAACTGGCAGAATTCCAAAAGTAGCTACACACACACACACACAAAAAAAAAAAAAAAAAAAAGGAAAGAGGCCTTGAAAACACAACCTAAGGAGAGATTTAAATAGACTTATTCAGGCTTTACTGAACTGAAAGAAGACAATAGAAATAGAAGATTCCTGCAAACACAAGGGAAATATACTTCCCTATACAGATGAAAGGGGTTTAAACTATAGATGATTTAGTCTAAACTTGGGCTAATTTCTAGGGCAACCTAACTGCAAGCATAGTTAAGCACCTGCACAGATTGCCAAAGAAGACCAGAAACTTTGCAGAATTTTAAAATCATTTCTAAAGATTTCAAACTGACTTGGATTGGAGTTCCAGATAAACTCTCACATCCCTTTCAGAATTCTATACTGGATTTTGTTTACCAAAGAAATATTTTTCAAAAGGAGAGAAAAGGACTCTGCCTAAAAATTTTTCTAGCACATAGATACATCTGTATTTAAAGTATTTATGATTTAAAATCTGTTAAGAGATCAGATGCCATAGGCAGGAAAAACAGCTGTGGGAGCCAGTCAAGATACTGACGATCTGGCAAGATAAACTGAAGTACAGGAACAAGACACACCCACACGAGCTGTTTTTGTGTCATGCCATTCTAGCACTACTCAAATTTCTTTTAAATGCTTCCTATCTTGTCAAACTAAGGTTACATTTGCTGAAAAGATTTCACATTGTAGTCATGTACTTGGTTTTGAACACATTCCATAAATTAAACTTTCTTTGATTCAGAGTTCAGCTATGCTGTGAGGGCGGGCAGTCTACACCTCCCTTTATCTCCTGATCAATGCAAACAAATATTTTCAAGTGAGGATGAGCCTTTAGCACCAGGAAATTCAGAAACCTTTGTTTGCTAAGAGAGGTAACCTACAACTTTTTTTCTCTTATCTTCTAACTTACAGATTGTTCAAATATTTTCTGTATTAAACTTGTTTGCAATCAAGAACACAGAACACATCACTGAATGTAAAAAAAAAAAAAAAAAAAAAGGCAGTGTAAAAATTGAACTGAGCTGAAGTTCTCACCCACACTTTTTCCTTTCTGTATGTATTGCCTTTACTCTACATGCTTGTCTCCTTGAAAAGCCACATGTAGCACTTCTTATTAATTCATTTGGAAAAGCAGAGACTGCAAGAAAGAAGACAGAATCTCTGAAGAAATGCAGAAATCCATAGACTCTGCTTAGAATAATGGATTTCTTAACTTCCATAAAAGGGGAAAAAATGAGTAAGATGCAAACCTAGTAATAGAACTCTAATTTGATTCAGCACCATCCCAAATGGGGATACAAAGCTTACAGCCAAAAGCTACATAGACAGCAACCCACTGTAAGACAAGTTATTTGTAAAATATTCATTTAAAAACCCCAGTTGTGCATATATACCTCAGGGATGGGTGTAGAAAAGTTGTGGATTAAGAACCTGAGTTACATTCCATGAGAAGCTTTGTCCCTCCTCCTCAAGCAGAGATCCTGGACTCTGCAGCAGAACTGCACCCACACATTGATTCTCACAAGACATGCCCTGATGAGAATAAGTAAGAAACAGGAAGACAGACAAGCTTGAAAATAGATGAAGGCTTCTTCCTTCAGAAAGGCACTTCCAGAAGTGTTAATCTGTTGACAAAAGTCTTATTGTTTTCTCCTTTCCAGCAACTCAGAGAAGACAGTGTAGAAAGAAGTGGAATACTGTTTCTGGACTGTTTTTCTGGTAGTTTCTACCCAGTCTATAAAGTCTATCAATGAGTATAAAAACCAAAGTAAAACACTCACAGTAAAACACTCACAACCTCACACTTTCTACGCTTTCAAGGACAAAAGAAAACAAAACCGAAACCACAAACAACTCCTCCCATGTTAACTTGAAAATACTTTTGATAGTCTCCAGTTCAGAAAAAAAGCCTTCAATTTTCAATTAACATTTTCATACCAACAGATCCTGAAGAATGAATCTAAAAATCTAATCTCTTTCTAAAAGTCTAAGCTTGTCTAAAAGGAAGGTATACTCTTGTTTCATCTAAATGGTGACTTACACATGAGCAGTTGGTCAGTAGACCTTCTGCACCCCGTATTTTGGACAGCTTTATGTTCCATTGGAACAGAAACGCTCTCTTACTATCTAGAAAGGTTTCCTATGAATTTGGAGCTCTATTTATGCAATCTCTGGAAATCACATTTCATTGTATTTATCTAGTTCAAACAGCAAGAAGATTAACATTTCATGAATAATATAGCATCTTTCATTACAGCAGCCAAATAATTTCCAAAACAACCTATGATGTTTAAAGGGTAAAGCTACTAGTTCCCTTTGAGAAATTAAATCATTCCTTCTCCCAAGATTTAGTCAGAATGTATGATGCAAAGATTTAAAAAAAAAAAAACCTCACAACTCTATTGGTAGAAAATAGTAATACCTACTAAAGTCCCTATGTACACTAATGTAGTCAGAGGTCCTATTCCAAACTTGTTTTTTATGCTGTCCTTCCCTCTTAGAATTTGGAATACTGAACTATATCAGACTATAAAACAACAATAAATGCCCAATTTGTTGTTGTTTGTTTGGGGAGATTTGGGGCTTAGTTCTAGGGTGAGGCTTTTTGGTTGAAGTTTTTCAGTTTTCAGTGGGTTTTGGTTGGTTGGTTGTTTGCCTGCGTTTTTTCACAATCAAGATACCCTAGCAAGAAAGATTATCTCAAAATGATCTTTTTAAAAATCCCTAAAGGAAATGAGATTCTGATAGATGCTGTGACAGTATCCTGTATTTGAGAGAGTAGTTAATCCCTTGGAAAAGAACAGGAACATTAAAATAATTTGGAACTAGCAAGCTCTCTAATTAATATCATCCCACACAGAATCCTGGAAGAGACATACAGAAAATTCTTTCCTATCTGAAGCTGAAAAGGCCATCCTCTGCCCAGACTTGAGCAGATAGAGAAAAACACAAGAGCATGCAGTACAAAACAGTCAGATAAAAATCACCAGTTCAAATTAAAAAAAAAAAAAAAAGAACACATCCTTCAAACTGAAAAGCACAGAAAGGTATGGCAGTTCACACACAAAAGGTCATGGCACCACACAGTTTCTCCACAGAGACAAGAGAGGCAGGCAGAAAGAAAACAGCAAGGAGTTGCACCAGTTCACAAGAACACAATCATTACTCAGAATGCAAACACAAGGTCCATCTACCAAAAGGGAATCCTGAATGTACAAAAGAATAGCAAAGTTTGATCTGCAGAACATATCAAGTCCACAAGAGATGGGTGAAGGCTTTGAAAACATCACTGACTTAGAATTATAGTACCCTCCTCACTCAATTTCCAATCTTCATGACATGCAAAGAAAATTATCTTAAAAGCCAAATTTATGCTCAAGCTGATTGAACCAGTCAGCCAATTTCAAATGCACAAGCATAGCATTAGCTTCTATTCATTAAGGGATTGGAAAAATAAGATTAAACCAATCACATACAGCCCATCATGCTGTTCCATTTTTAAGAATGAAAAGGAACCAGAAAGGGACTGAACTGTGGAAGAACAATTCATAAGATGGCAGAATGGCTCAGACAAGAAGGCACCATAAGGATGATCTAGTTCCAACCCCCTTGCTCATGGGTACTTTTCACTAGACCAGGCTGCTCAGGGCTCCATCCAGCCTGAGCTCGAACACTTTTGGGGATGAGGCATCCACAACTTCTCTGGTTCCAGGACCTCATCACCCTTACAGAGAAGTATTTCTTTCTTATACCTAATCTAAACCTTCACTTTCAGTTTAAAGCCATTTCTTCTTGTCCTGTCATTACATGCCCTTGTGAACAGTCCCTCTCCTGCTCTTTTGCTGGCCTCCTTTAGGTATCGGAAGGGGCTCTAAAGTCTCTCTGAAGCCTTCCCTTCTCCAGGCTGAACAGCTTAATTTCTCTCAGCCTGTCTTCACAGGAGAAGACCTCCAGCCTTCTGATCATCTTCATGGTCCTCCTTTGGACTCACTTCAACAGTCCGATATCTTTATGTTGGGGGCCTCAGATCAGAACACAGCACTCCAGGTAGGATCCCACAGGAGCAGAATCAGCTCCTTGACCTGCTGGCCATGCTTCTTGCGATGCAGCCCAGGATACGATTGGCTTTCTGGGCTGAAAGTGCACATAGCCAGCTCATGCTGAGCAGCTCATCACACAACACCTGGATCCTCCTCAAGGCTACTCTCGATCCACTCTCCACCCAGCCCGTACTTGCTTGGGATTGCCTCCACCCAGGTGCATTGCCCCCTTGCATTTGTCCTTGTGGAAGCTCATGAGGTTTGCACAGGCCCACCTCTCAAGCCTGTCCAGGTCCCTCTGGGCAGCACCCCTTCCCTGCAGCAGTGTTGGTTATACCACAGTTTGATGGCAAACTTGCTGAGAGAGCACTCAATCCCTTAGCACTGGTCCCAGGACAGACCTCTGAAGGACATCACACAACACCAGGACATTGAGTCACTGACCACAACTCTCTAACCCCATTAATACCAAAACAGAGACCTGATCTTTGGAAATCTGCAAATGTCTTCAGGTATTGCTTTATAATTAAAATGATAAAAGCAAAATCAAACTAACTAAAATAAACCATTATAGCTTCACATACAGAAAACAGGCAAATAAATAACATGGCTAGAAACACTTTTACAAAAGCAAATTGGGATTTTTTTTTGAAGCTGGTAAACTTAAGTAGCTAAATAGCTTTCCTTGAAGAAAAACACTCTAATTTTTGATTTGCAGAAGAAATGTTCCTCGTAGTTCAAAAACAGCCTATCTCATACAGCAACCAGCTGCATGCTCTTACCACAAAGACTTAATGGCATTCCAGGCTGCATTAGGCAAAGCATTGCCAGCAGGTCAAGGGTGGTGACCCATCTTCTCTACTGGGCACTGGGTGAGGCCACAAGGAATGTCAGGTACAGTGCTGTATCTTCCAGTACATGGGAGGCATGGATATACTGGAGAGAATCCAATAAAGGGCCACTGAGATAAGGGACTGGAACATGCTTCTCATATGGAAAGGCTGAGAGAGCTGAGAGGATTCAGCCTGGAGAAAGCTCAGGGAGATCTCATCAATGTGTGTAAATACCTGGAGTGAGGCTACATAGAGGATAGAGCCAGACTCTTTTCCATGGTGCCCAGTGACAGGAGTGTGTCCAGAGGCAAGATGTGCAAACACAGAAGGTGCTCTCCAAACAGCAGGAAACACTAGCAAAAGTTCCCTGGGTCACTGTGAACTCTCCCTCCTTAGAGATAATCAAAAGCTATCTGGATATAGTTTTGGACAACTGGGCCTAGGTTGCCCTGCTTAAACAGGACGATGATCTCTGGGAGGTTCCTTCCAACTTCAACCAACCTCAAATTCTGCAAAGACTTTTCAGGCTGTTACAATTAACATAAGAGATTATCTCAGAAAACGCACATCAGAAAACCAGGACCTGCTCCTATATGAGCCAATCCCAAAACCCCAAGTTCAGAACTTTGCCATTAGAAAATAAGATGCTGACAGAGCAGACTAAGCAATCAGTTGCTGCAGGGGAAGGCTCACTGCTGAGCCTTTAACGAGAACTGTCTGGCTGAACTGAGGCTACCATCCATTTTCTCCCTCTGCCTCCTGAGATCTCCTGGCATCTAAAGCATCCACCAACCAGCATCCATCTGGCAGGAGTCCCATTCTGGAATCCCTCAGGCTCTCAGAGGTAGGGTATTCTGAACTTCTCCAGCAAAATGAATCAATATTTCCATTTGCAAAAGATTCCCTTTAACAGAGAATCCTTAACTGAGCACAATGATAGTCCAAGGATTGTCTGCTGAAGTTACCCAATGACAATGTCTGATTACTCAAGTATAAGAGAACAGGTCAGGACAACCATAAATACACAAAGTCAGTAATTCAACTACCAGTGATTCTGTTTGGGTTGTTTGGTCTCATCTTCCCCACTCCATCTTCTCCCAACTGCATAATGAACCACAATTTGCATGAGTTACCTGTTAATCACTACCTACTACAGTTCTTAACACACAGAGGCAGACAGGAACAGAGCAAGAAATTTCACAGCCAAGGAGAGGAAAGGAAAGTGATCTAATACAGATTGCTCAGGTATCTGTTCAGTGACTTGACCAAATGCCATTTCAAACATATGTCACCACTGTTCATGCCCTGTGGCATAAAAACTGAGGCAGTGTATCCAGAACAAACTGGTCAGTGTCACCATGTCCCTATGTGTTTGCAGAAGATGGACAAAAAGCACAATTAAGAAACAGGAGCTATTTTCTGACTGATCACATATTTTCACACTATGAGAGTAAGGAAAGAAAATCCAATATGTGATTATGAAACACTGGAGAAATACAGTACAGACAAATAACAGCTTCCTTTCACAATGAACACAAGCAGGTTATTACCATCCTGATAATATAATTTAAACAAATGCCTCTCAGTGCTGACCTGAAGAGTAAGTTTACAAGAATTATACTGCATAATGGATGTTCTTACATCAGGTAACAGCTACAGCAGAAGATTTAAAAGATTAGGAATGATTTTATTCATTGATTCTGCTCATAAACACAAAGTGGTGATGCTTGTAAGGAACTGATGTATTAGCAAACACTGGCATTGCTTCTACCATTGCCCATTTTACCAATTTCAGAAAGCATCACTTACCTAATTCCATTATTACTAACTGCTGAAATATATGAGATTTACTACTTCCAGCAAAAGGATTTCTTCTACCATAAGAACTGGACAGGAACTGCATCTGGTATTTGTGCATTTGAGTTTATGTTCTACCTTCTATTCCAACTCTCATTCATAAGAGGATCATGTTTAAGTGCAGAAATCATTTCATACTCCTGAGGTAACTGCACTTCTGCACTGCAAAGGGAATACTTTTGCAGGATCTTTGAAAAATGCACTGAGTAGTTATATGAGTAGCAAAACATAGCCGGCACAACAAACCAAACATTGTCCTTCTAGATGTTCTAGGCTCCTTTATTTAGTCCCCTCTTCTATTTATACAGACTGTGTCACATATACTAATTGCTCAAACAGGAAGTATGGAAAAACACCAGAGAAACTACCCAGCCTCCAAAGCCACATACTTTACATCAGACCAACATCAGAATACAGCTTTATGTTAACACACTTTTCAGAAGCTACTCATGAATCAAGTTTGGTTCTCACATCCGAAAGCCTTCGTTTTTTCAGTGTGAAGATACCCTATCTGGACACTGATGTCAACACTTCAGACATTTATATAAAATACAGAAAGAGCTGTTATTCTGCTCCCCAGCAGCTAGGATTGATGAAGCCATTGGCTTCTGACTGCAGCTCTGATAGAAGCTTGGTAGTAAGGCCATCACACTGGTCTGGAAAGGTACCTCAGGTATAGTAATAGAATATATCATATCATGCCCACACAGACCAAATTTTAATTTTGTTATCACATAAAATGGTAAGAATTTACTGTGGGGACAACTCTTAAGTAATCACAATCCCATTGCTTACATAGATTTCTGAAGACAACCTTTAGAAAACCTACTGCAGTCAGGACGACTGAAAACCAACATCACCAAGACTACAGTTTTCTATGAACACCCTCTCTCTGAAGAGGAATGTACCTACAGCATGTACCAGTCAGCTTTTCAGAGCACCATGGTCATGCAGAGAAGGAGATCCAGAGGAACCTGGACTCCCTTTCATTACAACTGCAGATAAGTGGATATTGCTGATCAATGAGACCTCCTTCCATCTTGTAGGGGGAAAAAATAGATGGTTTTACAGGTTTTTCTTTTGTTATAACACATTTACCAGTTGTAGCTGACATCTGTACACCTTATGCAGGGAAATGGTAAAATCTTACTATTTAATCTCTCTGTATGCATACCACCTCATTTATACCTCATGAGATATCCTTAAAGCATTCAAGAGATTAATATTATTTGAAGACAAAAAACTTATACATAAACAGTAACACCTACCACTAAAAACAGCACTCAGTACCAAAGCCAGTGGACAGTGATTAGGCACATGAATGATGACACAGCATATATTAAATGTGGTATCACAAATGGACACTATTTGGTAGAGGGAAGCAAAAGAGAAAACCCCAATGAGCTGAAAAGCCTGACATTTATTAAAGAGCTTCCAGGATATAGGATTTAAAACAGACACTCCTAGAAAGAGCAGAATACCAAGAAAAAGAAAGCTATCCATGTGACTGTTGTTTAAAATGGTGCATTACTTGTATGCATTGTGCATTTCCATGTGCTATGATCTATTAATAAAACAGATTATTCACTCTTTAAATAATCATATGCCAAATTACCCAGAGCTTCCTTTTGCAAGCCTACTGACTTCACAGTTCCTGTTGTGCCTGTGATGAGTAATGACTGCAAAAACTGCTTAACACTTGGCTATACTAAGTATTTTTTATTTCATTATTACCTTGTTTTGAAGATTAATGCCATGCTACCTTGTCTAAGGCACTTGCATCTTCTTACCAGATGTAAACACACAACAAACCTGCTCAAGTATCACATACCTAAAATTTCCCAGAAAATAGAACACCAAAAGTTCAGATTTAAGATGGGTACTGTAAATTGTACAGTAATTTTAAACCAGATTTCTATCTTTTATTTTCCCACTTCTCTTCTAACATAATTCAATGTAACTTTTAAACAGAAAGTTTGAAATTTACTGTTCTAAAACACTAAGCTTCTCAACTAAAAACTATGCCAACCAATACATCAGTAAATTGCTTTTAGGAGGGCTATGTGCAAGAAATCCAATTTTTCCATAATGAAAAGAGTACAAGTAAATCAATTGCATACCTTCTCATAGCATCACAGAGTATGGTGAATTCAAAGGGACTCACAAGGATCACAGAGTCTAACACCTGGCTCTGCACAGCACCATCCCCAGGAGTCACACCCTGTGCCTGAGAGCATTGTTGTAACTGCAGTGAGGTCTCCCCTCAGTCTCCTCCAGGCTGAACAGACTAAGTGACCTCAGCCACTCCTCATACAACTTCCCCTCAAAATCCTTCACCATCTTTGTCAAGAAGAAAAGAAGGAATTTCTTGGTTGAAAAGTGGAAGAACATTTATCTTCAAACATAACTGAAAAGTAAAACCAACTTGCAGTGTCAAACACTCCCTCTGACACTTCTTCCTTACTCAGCCTGGCTTCCATCTGTTTCTACCAACTTAAAGACACAAGACTTCTGTACCTTTTCTTGGCATAGTCTTTGTTTCAGGTGTTTTGCCCTCACCCCTCTTTTATTATTGACACTACCTCTTATAAAAAAGGAAAGATAGACATGGTACTACTTGCTGCCTAACATGGTCTCCTCCTATCAAATTAACTGTCTCAAGTACAGCTGGTTTATTTTACTTTAAATTGAAATGAGCCTGATCAATTTAAGTAAACAGCAAATCTGGACAATTATTGGGTGAGGGAAAATTAAAGCATAAAAAGCTTTTGTGCAAGGTCAGATCAGATGAAAAAACTAAGCTACATGAAGTCAGCTCAAATAAATTTTAAGCTATAATAGACACTGAAGAAAGACACCAAAAGGAAATGGCTAGCATGCTTATGACAACTGGAACTATTCAGGATCATGACAGTCCTAAAGAAGACTTGAGTTTCACAGAGCAACGTGCTCTAGCTGATCCTGCTTTGAACAGGCAGGGTGGGAATCAGAAACACTTCCCTCCACAGCTATTCTATGATTCTGTGATCTTGTCTTTAATTTCCAGTAAAGACACTTGAACTGCAAAACTGATCAGCTTTAAAAGCTATATGAAATTTAACACCTTTAATTGAGATACTGGATTTTAAAATTAAGATGTTTGTATTTTTAAAATCACAATGCTTTTTATTTACATCCACCCTCCCTTAAAGGAAAAAAATACCCACAAAGAGTTTTTTTATTGTTTGCAGTGTATTGGTATCAAGGGTCATGATCTTTCAGCTCCAACGCAGACAGTTCATACAGCATCACTGGCAGTTCTGCAGGCAAAACTGACTTGCCTAACTTACAGCCAGCAGTTTCATTAAGAACAATGTAATTATTGTTTGCTGAGCTTGTCATAATTAGTCAAGTGACATTTGTCTCAAATGCAAGAAATTTCACCAAAGAATAAAAAGACATGGATAATTATCTCTCAGAGGAGAAAATTTATTGAAATACATGGTACCTTTGCACATAATCTCTCTAACCCAAACACCACTGGCTTGATTCAGTCAATGCCATGCAACCAGAATTTTTAATCAACTCTTATTAGTAGCTGTCTTTGCCAGAAGCTGAAGAAGAACATAGCTTTCACTGAACTCTTCCAGGTACAATTTATTCTGCCACTTCATTTTGTAGGGAGGCTGATTTATTTGACATCAATAGTTTGTTGAGGTAATAAACCATGCAGCAATGATACCATGACTCAGAGCTCATTTGCTAGCAGTCAAGTTGCTTGGCAGCATGACAGGCAGAGTAATGTGCCTTGAAGAACTATCTGTATAGATGCTACAGAGATTACCAAATAAATACAGAGCCCCAAAACATGACTTTACTCTACCAACTTTTTGATTGACTGATTGTGCTCAGCTTCACTTTGAGCACAAAGATTAAAAAAAGAAAAAAAATCTATACGCAAGCCAAAAAGCTACTCCGTTCCAACAGATTTCCAACACACCCAGGCAATTTTACAGTACTGCTTCCTTCCAAGATAGGGTTGTCCTCTATGTGCTTACAGAAACCAAACACACAGTGTAGGAAGTAAGAGAAATTGTCTTCAGGTAAACATTAATACTCAATAAAGTACAGCTACTTCCTACAAAAGAAGTCCAAATTTTTTTTCACCCGGGTTTTCAAGTGTGATAAAAGAGGTTTTATATGCTAATGGCATGATTTAAAAACTGTTCTTCTGAGAACTCTGTTCTTTTGAGTAACACCAGCAATCAAGCATAAAATAAAATAAAATTTTAAAAGGGAGGTGGGGATTTAAGAAAAAGAGAGATTTAGACTCTTCTCTCTGGAAATACAAAGTATATAATCAGATTTTTTTCTAGTTGCATTAAGGCAGTATGGGCCTTTTTTGTACCAAACCAACTGAGAAGGAAACACTATACTAAATTTGGCAAACAGAAACAGGCAAATGTGAAACCATTACAGAAGGCTACAAAACTTCATAAAAGCCCATACATTATCCTTTTCAGCCTCTCTGCTTCAGTATTAACCTTTACAAATCTGCAGACACTAGATGATTCCTATCCCCCTTTCTTCCTATACCTCTATAGGGACACCACTCCCCAGCCCCCCCACCCCCCAAGATTAAATAAATAATAAATGTATTTAATCTTTATTTACAAGTACAGCAAAATGTGATAGGCACTACAGGTAAGAAAACTGCAGTCCTCTTTTCACTCAATTCCCATAATTACAAAATACATGCTCATTAAAGGCCTTTCCACTCAAACATTCCAATTTTAGGAAGGATAATATATCAAGTTTTTTTCAACTTATATGTTCATTGTTTTAAGTCATGCATTGAGTTCTATTCAGGCTCAGTCAGGAGTGTTACAGGAAGTTATCAAAGTAGATGAACTTGTAATAGCTACTTAGAGGAAATACTTTTAGAAGAAATTCACAAGGATTAATAGGAAATTTCTTCACAGCTGTTAACTTCAACAAGTGCTTACTTCTCAAGTAATTGAAGACAGACATCCATTCACATGGTTATTTTTGTAACCATCAAATCTCCAGCATATAGAGAATCACTGTCTGGTGCTAGTCAGTGTTTCCATTCACAATCTTCAGAATACAAGCCTGATTTCTAGGTAAGCATCAGAAAAGTCACAACATTCAGCATTATTAAACACCCGACTGACAAATTAAGTGCCACAATTAACACACCAAGGGAATTAGTTTACTCAGATGATCAAGATTTATTTGGCTCTAATCTATGATCTTTAAGATAAAACCACCAAATCTCCTCCATACCTCCTTTGCCACATTTCCCATTGTTTGTCAACCCCACAGCAGGAGTGAAGGCAAAGGGGAGCCTTCCTCTCAGTCCTGGCTCTAGCTTGGAGCATAAGGGAACCTATTGAGGACTAACATTTCCTAAAAGGAAAGGTATGACCAGGAAGCACCTCCACAGATACCAGACCAGTTACAACCAAAGTTTGTTTACTCAGTTTCAAATATTGCTTTATATTACCATGTTCAAACAGCTCACATACACAGGCATGAGAACTGTACACAGAACTGTAGATCCATCAAAACAAAACAGAATCACGTAACAGCTACCATGAAAGGTAAAAGTGCTTTGGAGGATGCAAAAGTCTATCAAAAAACCTCTTCTTGCTTCAGAGGGTAAGGAAGCCTGTATAATCAGTGCACAGCAACTGAATTGATAGCAATTTAAAAAATTTAAAAATTATTTAAGCAATTTTTAGAGAGCTGGAGAGTCTGAGGAGCTATATTAGCAGGCAGGGAAAACAGGAAGGAAAGAATAAAGGTTTTCTTATCTGTACATTCATGAAATCTATAGGACAGCCAGCAGACAGGGAAAAGAAGGAAACTTGTGTCAGTGAGTGAATTTAGATAATAGACAAAAATATTTTCCACAATCTACAAGTGTTTTTCCAATACAAAATCCAAGTGAATTCATATTTGCATCACATATAGGTATTTGAAATTTGACTCCAAGGTCAAGATGCCCATGGAACAATGCAGGTAACCTCTAACTAAGATTGCCAGCCAATGGATCCCTCTACAATTCAGAAAGAAAATCCCAAACCTGGGGCTATGCAGGTATATACAAGCACTATGATGAGTTGTACATACACACACAACCCCACTAAAACATTGACATTCTCCAGTCCTGAGGCCAGCTGGTACCAGCTGCACTCTACTGTACAGCACTTAACCTTCAATCTCCCCTGGGCTCCATGAGACACATTCATAGCCTGAAGACAAACACTTAGGTGAGGAGGGGAGTAATTCACATTAATTTCTATTCAGAGTGCCAAACAAAAAGCTGTAAGTGGCATTTTCCTGACAGCAAATTAAGTGTACCTTGTGCATTCCTTAGTTAAAGGTATAGGTATCATTGCTTTTGGGATACTCCAGCAGTGAAGGGAGCAAACCTTGTAGTATTGCCTGTATCACCTACTAGAAGTGGCTCCTGGAGCTTCCCATACAGCAGCAACATATTGTTCACAATTTAAAGTAACAAATTACTTGTATTTTTTTCTTCCACCAAAGGAAGAGTTTTTCAGTTTTATCCAATCGTAGACTAACTCATATAGTGACAAAGCAACATAAGCCCTGTAATAAACCTAGATTTCCCCTCCCAGCTGCACAGTAACAGCTTTGTATAACACAGCCAACATCTCAGTAGATCAGGCCATGCAGTTAAATCAGCTGGTATGAATTAGGAAGATCAGGAATTAGTGTTGCCTTGCCACAGTGCAGGAAATCTGCCTACCTGTCTCACGCTACTAGGAATGTAAACCACAGCTGGATTTCCATCTTTGAGAAACCTACGTAAGTTGTTATGATAAAGACCAAAGTGTTCCTGACTGGTACCTCCCTTTGCTGCAGTTAACCACATTAATAGTTTCTTTTAGAATATTAAGTAACATAAGTTATAGCTTACATTGTTCAATGTCTAAAGAAAGATTTACATGAACAAGTTGCTTTACAACAACCTGTAATCAAAGAAATATGTGTCTATAAACCAGCTATCCAACCAAATGAGGGTCTCTCACATTCACAGTAGTTTGAATACATGAGGCTTTCAATCAAATCCTGAAGACAAGAGCCTAATTTGGGATATTTCAAAAGAAGATAAAATTATATTCCCTATCACAGTACAATTTAGCAGAATATTCTAACAGGTAGGAGGATCACAAACTAAGGTCACCCTGGCTTTGTGCTTTCTGTGTAAAGCAATTTTCCTCTTTGTTTCTTTCTAACAGCCTCACATACTTCAGGAACCTATTCAAGCAAGGATTTGCTATTTTACTAAACATTTATGCAGGAATTAACACAGTGGGAACCTAATTTGTTTCTGATCTGTAGGCTAGTGGAATAGTAAAACATATGCATCCAGTAATAAAACAAATGTCTTCCCTGTTTTTAAGAATGACTGAAAAATAAGTGTTATGCTATATGGATTCAGATACTACTAATATAATCAAGCATTCAAACTTGAAATAATGCTGTATGTTTTATAAATGTACTCTTAACCTAAGACAGCATTCATACTGATATCAAAATAAAAAGGAGTTATAAACACTTAGCACCTAGAGAAATTTCTCGCACAAATTGTCTTCCATTCAGACATCTTCCTTCTATCATGTTCAATCAACTAGCACTGGCTGTTTTCAAATTACATTTGTCTTTTGTCAACGCCCAGAAATATTTAGGATTAAGCAATGATGAAAAAATAAGAGTATGTAGACCACAAGGGATCTCAGTGCGGTATTATTTTAATAAGCTTTAGATATTTCAAAAAGCTGAAAAAATTTCTCAAATAAACCATCTTCTCTCCTGAAAATAAAACCATGGTTAGAGAATTCAAATATTGAAATGTTATGATGCAAGTAGAATTATGGTATATATGAATCATTAAA